>PVKU01014927.1:0-20532 GCA_004027475.1 Anoura caudifer | reverse complement strand
GGGGGGGGGGGGTTCCAGGCATCATGCAGTGACAGTGCACAGGGGTCAGCAGCGATGCGGCCACACACCCCACCCTTCTTGAACGTGGACCAAGGAGTCTTAACACGTGTGTGAGTCAGGGGCTCCTGGGAAAGCTGCTCGTGGGGCAGTGAAGGTGAAGGCAGCACTGCCTGCTGCCATGTGGGTGGGGCACGGAGACCTCTTCAGCCGGGTGCACCAGATGCACCGCCCTGCCCCTCTTGCACACTGGGCGGGGGAGGTGGAGCGTGAGCAGTGCATGGGTTAGGATGGGAAGGATGGTGAACTATGCTTGGGCGGGGCAAAGCCCGAAGGTACTCTGGTAGAGGTCCATAGCGGTCCTGATGTGACCTGGGTACAGGCGTGAAAGACTAACGAACCCCCTGGTAGCTGGTTTCCTCTGAAGTTTCCCTGACGATAACTGATACTGTGGCCTGCGAACCCACGCAGTTTTATCCAGGAAAGCGAGTGATTAGAAGTCTTGGGACCACACAATCTCAAACTTTGAATCGGTAAGAAGCCCAGCTAGCTGGCTGGAGCCCTGGGGTGGTGGAATGTGAGTGCCTAGTGGGACACTTGGCAAGCAGCGCTGCGGGATGAACTCAATGCCGGTTAAGGCACCCCATGGCAATGCTCATCAGACCACAGAAAAGGTGGTTGTCCCGACAGTAGTCAGAAACTAGAGGTGGGCAGCAGGGAGTGGATTAAGAGGCTGAGGTCCCATGCTTCTATGCCCAGGGCCTTGTCAGGACTAGGCATTTTCAGGGACCAGAAAGGGGGGTGGTGGACAGAGACCAGTATGAAGACAGAAAGCCCCAGAATTAGAAGCAGTGAACCCAGGTGGGTTCCTTCTACGCTCAGAAACTGCCACTGACATAACCAAGCCTCAAAGTGGTTTTTTCACATGGGCTCATCTCCAAAATACATGTTTCAGGTCGATGCTTCCTATCCAGGGTCCCCTTCCAGCTCCAAACAGGATGCATGAGCAGCTTCCCTGCCTCCTCTTGGCCTCCAGATGGATGGTTTGCAGGATTTCTAGGATGGTTTGCTTATGGTCAGCTTACACCCAGTAAAGCATACAGTCTTAAGTGTAGAACTAGATGGATTCTTACAGAACAAACACATGTGTATGAAGACCTCCCAGCTGTGGCTGATGTGGCTCAGTGGACTGAGTGTTGACCTGCGAACCAAAGGGTCGCAGGTTCAGATTTCTGGTCTAGGGCACACGCCTGGGTTGCAGGCCGTGTCCCCAGGAGGGGGCCCACAAGAGGCAACTACACATTGATGTTTCTCTCCCTGTCTTTCTCCTGCCCTTTCCTCTCTAAAAATGAATAAATAAGTAAATGAAATCTTTAAAAAAAAATGACCTCCCAAATCAGTTTCTAGAATATTACCAGTGGTGCAGAAGCTTCCCTTGTGGGCCTTTCCGGTGATTACTCCCCACTGTGGACAAATCATGTTCCCCAAAATCCGTACGTTGAAGCCCTAACCCTCAATGTAACTATATTTGAAGATAGGGCCTATAAGGAGGTCAATAAATTAAATGAGGCCCTGGGGTGGGGCCCCGATTGAATGAAAGTACCTGTGTCCTTGCAAGAAGAGGCACCGAGAGCTCCTGCTCATTCTGGTTTCTCTCCCTCCCCCTCACCCTGTGAGCACACAGTAGGAAGGCAGCCATCTGGAAGCTCAGAATCAGGCCCTCACCAGAAATCAAATTGTCTGGCATCTTGGTCTTGAACTTCCCATCCTCCAGAACTGAGAGGTAAATGTCTGCTGTTTAAACCACCCAGGCTATGGTGCTTTTGTTACAGCAACTCGAGCAGACTAATGCAGAGACTGGAGAGTGACCTTAGAAGGTCAATAAAGAGAATGAATTGCAAGATGCAGGATGAGCGTGCAGTGGTCTAGCTTGCAAGATTGTGCGACTTCCAGAATAGCACGTATGAAGGCTATCATTTATGAAGCAAAAGAATGGGGATGCTTGAGATCAAGTAAGACTAATTGCATCATAAAAACTTATCTATGAAAACGAAACGCTGTCCCCTACTCCTCAGAGGCAATGAATGGGAACACTTTTATAGGACATTTGCTATCCTAATTGATATACAAACTTTTCAATCTCAAAACTGTATTCTGTTACTATGCGAATGGGTACCAAATCCTGTATTTCTGTCTTGGCAGTGACTCCTGTTTTTGAGTTTGCCATTGAACTGTGTTTTCCTTGCCAGGAGGTGATCTCACACATCAGAGAACCGCATTTCTTTTCTCTGTGTGTCCTTTCAGACTGCTGATTGCCAGGGAGCTCATAATCCTCAGTGGAGAGCTTATGGAAAAGATGAAAAGAGGATGTTTTTAAGAAGAACACACAAGTTTGAGACAGATGCGTACTAAAAGAATCAAAGTTCTTTTTTGCAGTAACTTCTGCAGTGATAATCCACTGTTGTTTGGGGGGGGATCAGTCTCATGTAAGAAGAGGGGGGTGTAGATTGTGTAAAGAAAACAAAAAATACTCATTGTGTTACAGTTTACCATTTGAGTGAGTAGTAGAGGGGAGAGAAAATGGTTTGTAATCTGTGTAATGAAGAAAGCTGTTAAGTGTTTTCGTGAATTTAAAGCAAATCATTTTCTGTAAGTTAGTGTTTGATCCCGAAAGAGCAGAGGTGTTGCGATCATTCACACCTATAATACGATCACCTGCTGGAGGTGATAGTTTACGAAAAGATGCAGATAGCAATTTTGAGAGTGGGTCACTGATCGGACACTTGTTTAGCATCAGGTTTCTCCCGCAGAGGCAAACTTCCTGTAGGAATGGCATTACGTTGAAAGGACTTAGTGTGTATTCCACATAAAGTGAGCAGGGAAGGCTGGCACGTGTCTTCCCAGCTCTGTTCTGAGATCCAAATAATTTCTCCCTGGCTTGCTCTCAAACAAAGTTCAAGATCAACAGCAGCCCACACTGCTTCATGAGGAACCCCCACCCTGACTTAGGCCAGGTGTTGCCTTGCATTCTTGAAAAACAAAAACAAAGACGCTTCCTTTTCGACTCACTGCAATGGGAGTACCAGAGACTGTTTCACTACCAGTTCAAAGTCTTTACTTCTGGAATTCATTTTATTTGCCTACAAGTCTTTCACCAAGCGGTTCAGGAATCAGCCGTCTCCATTTGTTGCTTATTGAAGCACTTGTGGATGAAACAGGCCACTTTCTACTCTTTGTCTGTCCAGGTGTCAAAGCAGAGTGATGTGTTGGGCCTGAGTCTTGGATACCCTCTGATTCAAAGAAGGTGAGCACTCAGAGCTCACCAGCGCAGGGCTTGCGAAGCAATCAAACGAGAGCCAGAGCTGACGCCGTTGCGTGGGTCAAGACCCCACAGTTGTCGGGGTGGGGAAGCCAGCTGCCATGGGGGTACCTATATTTTATTAGGTTGAAGACTCACAGGCGCATCATTCAAACTGACTTTTCAACCAATAGGCTCTAAAACACAGTGCTGCTCTTGGGAGTTGGTGGTTACAACTCAGGGTTATGGAGATCTCCTAAAGCATTCATACTTTTTAGTAGGGTTTGGGATACATCTGATTATCCCTCACCCCTCTCACCCCCAAGCCACTCCCTGTCAGGAGTAAAAGCTTCTGCAGGTGGAGGACAGAGCGAGTTTCTCCCCAGTTAATGCCTGACACCTCCTGAAGCAGGACGGGACTCCTGGAGGGTGTCGATGGGGGAACAAGGCCTGCTCTGTGCTCCCCTGCACCACCGGATGCAGCTCAGAATGGAGGCGTTAATGTCGCTGCTAAGCGTTCTCTGTGAGAGCTGGCAGCTCTAAAAGCTATTTTGACAGGGATAACTTATGATTTATAAATTGGGTTAATGGAGTCCCTTTTTAAAATGGAAAATGCACTTGTCTAAGATCACTTTTATTCACGTAATAATTAAGTACCTCCTGCAAGTGCTTTCCTCTCTGAGGCTTGTACTTTTCCGGAGGATTTTGTCTTCTTTTTTACTAGATATGATAGGACATTTCTTTCTTTTTTCTGTGACTGGGCTGATTTTGTAAGGAGCGGTCACTTCCCTCATGAAGTTGTAATAGGCTTGACTCTTAGCTTGTTCAAAGCCAAGGCCGAGATGCTTAACTCGCAGAGATTTCTATTGTGTAACCTGGATTGTGATTCTTCGCTCCATAGGTAACATGATGACAAGCATGTTTAGGGTGAGTTGGTTTTGTTTTTGTTTTGCTTTAATATACATTCATTGACCAGAAAGTATATTAAGTATCTTAGACTAGTCACTATATATATTTTTATATATATTTATATATTTAAAAATATATTTTTTTTACAAAAAAATTATTTTAGCACCTACTAATGCACTAATGCTTACGGGAACTAGTATTTGGAGTTCCCTTCTCCACCGAGTTCAGGTAGCCCGATGGGGTCATTTTGGGTGACAGGAACCCTGGGGAGTGTCTCAGAGGCTAACGTGCCACACGTGCTGAGCACTCGCAAGGAAGGTTGGGCGGGACACCCCTCTGCCATGCCGTATCAGCTGGGCCCCAGGGTCAGCCAGGTCCCCGTGCGGACTGGCTGGACATAACGGAGAAGCGGTGCCCACTGCCACCCTTGCCAGGCCTCGAAGTCCGCTGTTGCGTGCCCCCAGAGGGAGCTCTCAGGCCAAGCCGGGGATCCCGTGCCCTGAGAGCTCAGAGTTCAGTCAGCACTCCACTGTCGATTTGTCCAATGCTGCTGCCTTCCTCCTCTGCCCCTCAGCAGCGGCTCCCAGGCTTCACCAGTCTCTGGTTTTTACCTCTCCCCCTCCCCCAGTCAGTGACCTCTGCCCCGCTTCCTGAGAAGTTACCCCTGGAAGGTCCTGCTCAGAAGCCTACCTGCGTGTGAACTGCCTCCCTGGGCATGGAAACTTTCCTTCTGTAAACTCACCTGCATTCTGACTTGTTTTCCTTTTGAGAGTTGGTTTCCAGTTACAAACAACCAAATCCAGGGTCCCCACTCACCAAATGTCAGATTCCTTGGTCCATATCATGCCTCTGGGCCAGTGCCTGCGCTGGAATCTCCTGGGGAGCTTTAGAAAGTACTAAATATGAGGTTCTGATGATTTAATTGAGTTGGGGTGTGGCTACAACATCAACTCCGCAAAGTATCTCCCATTCTATAGGCAGAGAGACAGAGGCTCAGAGCCTGAGAAATGGCCTCAAATGTCTCAGGGCTGAGCTGGGGTTCTGTCCCCATCTGTGTAATTTTTAAAGCATGCTCGTCTGTTCATTGCATGATGCTCTGCTGGCTCCACGGAGGCACTGGAGCATTCTTACCAGTTAAGGGAAAGGTCCCACCTTTTATAAATCACGGGGCCTAGACCAAGTCCTTGCTTTACTTGTACCAGACTTACCGATAAACACTGGCTGTGCCCCAGGAGCTGCAGGCCTGGGCTCACGTCACTTTGATTTGGATGCTGCAGGCTGTTTGCATTCCAGGGAGTGCTGAGCTAAGCACACGCGTCAGAGAAGCCCATTTCAGTTTATCATTTTAATTCTGCTATCAACCATCCACCAACCCTAAATGGATTCTCCAAAATGGCCTCTGCTAGTCCATTATCAGAGCTGAATGTTTAATAACTTTCTTGAATAATTCCTGCCATGGCACACTGGAAACTTTCTTTAGTTTTTTTGTTTTGTTTTGTTTTGTTTTGTTTTGTTTTCCACAAAGAAGGAGGCATTTCTGGAAGTCCCTCAGGCTGGCTTAATATAGCTGACCCCCTCCGCTTCCTTCCTTGCCCACCGCCCTCCATCCTAACAGCTTTGGGTGGGAAAGGTTCTGGCAATAGAACCCTGACTTAGCAGGTGTCAGAAAGCAGCAGATGTGAGGCAGACACTTAATCAATTGAGAAGCGGCTTAGAATTCAGCCTTGGGAGCTGTGGCTGCTCTTTAGCAAACAGAGCACGACTCTTTGTGGATTAGCAATTGGCTGCTTTTCTATTCTGTTTCTGAAGTGTTTCAGTGATTGTGCTAGAAATATTGGGAGTAGAACATTATAGAATCACAATAGTTTTTCTTGGTTAAATCACATTAACTTAGATGGGCCATCTTTGCAAATTAAGTTCATTCTACTGAAAATAAGACAAAAGATGCTGCTTTTGTTCATTTTCTTTCTCGATCAAATGGAGCACAGACTTAGGGAGGGAGCACCTGGGTGATGGAAAAATTCTGACTGATTTTAAAAAAATCAGCAGTCATTTTAAGCAATGTGGGTCAAAAACAGTACAGTCACTAAATTTACATACTGATAGTATATGTTATTTAACTTTGACAGTCATCTCAATTACCCTCCTAATTAAATAATATGTTGCCTGTGTTGGGTAGTGTTTGGAGTAAGCTTCTATTCCCATCTCTCTGTATTGCACTCATCACCAGGATGTAGAACCTGCAGGGTGTGGTGGGGTACTTCAACCAACCAACCAACCAAACAACCAACCAATGAGCAAATAAACACACTTCTTAGGATGGGAGAAGAGCTTCTTATAAGAGATCCTCTGGTGTCTCCCTGTTTCCCATATCTGCTTTCTCTCCTCTAAATAGGTGATGGGCTTCTGCCCCTGGAGCTTTACTCAAACCCGGACGTGCCTCCTGTTTTGGAGAGTGGAGTTTGATGTGCCAAGTTTGGGCTCCGTGTATTTCTCTCTTCGTGGTGAGGTTTCTCATATTGTGTCTTGGGGACATGTCTTTGATTGGAGGAAGTAACATTAGCATCCAGAATTTTTTGATCCTTAAAATCTGAAGTTTACTTGAGATGATACTGCTTTCCAACTTTTGTCAAAATTATTTATCTGACAGACTAAGAAACTATTTAGCCTTTCTATGGCACACAATGGATTTCAAAATATTTTCTATTATCAAATTCCTAAGCAGGTATGTGATGTAAGTATTTCACTACCAAATACAGATCCCTTTGAGAGAAGCAACCACTTAATGAGGGAGTGATTACTTGAACGTGACGTGGTGTGCGGGGATTAAGTGGGAGTTGGGATCCTGATTTCTGCATCGACCATGGATGGGACTACTATGAACTTGCTGGTGCAGAGACTCAAAAGGAACTAGGCATGACAATTGTCAGAAATGTCTCAGAACACAAACTTGTGCTCCTAAGCGACTTGTTTTCATTGTCGTCTTCCCAGGAATATTTTGTGTTTGGGGTCTGTGGAGGCCTTACAAAGTCAAGGTGGAGGTTGACTTGCCCTGTACATCTTGTAGGTGCAGCAACTCACAAGGGGGGAAAATAGCTTGTCTTAGACATTCATGAGCTTTAGGGTCTGTGTCCTGAGGTGTCCAACTTGACAGGATCTGTAGACAAGATCTTGACAAGCTATAGGCCCCCCCCACACAATGTCAAATAAGTAACCAATCAATGTCAGGTGCTTCCTTTTCTTTTAAGTATGGGACGTTAGCATTGTATTGAAGTTTAAGAAGAGTGGAAGTCATGAGAGAGGGGCTTGTCTCCTGTTCTTAACACAAAAACCGTTTGAAGTGTTGGCTGCTTAGTCTTTCCCCCCAAGCAGACACCCCACCCCAGTTCAGCCTTGGTTCACGGAGTGAGAGCTGTGTTAGCTGGCTTGTGTCCTTGACCCAGCCGACTATAACTAGGAATGGGTTTCCTTGGTTTAAGGCAAGTTGAGGAGGAATATAGTTCTTCAAGTTCAGTGCACCCCTTCAAGTTCTTTTTTGAGTCCATGAAGGTGAATAGCGATTCTTAACCAGGAGAGTTAGGCGGTACATTTTGGGTGCGGAACAAGAATGGCTCATGTCCTGCAATTCCTAAGTAGACTTTCCACCTAGAGGAGGATGCTGATGGTGTCAGAGGCTTGGCCTGGGTTCCACAGGTTTCTTCAGTTGTATTTACGGAGCAGCTCTCTCTCCTAAGTGTGATGCAGACCTTATGTCGTGGGGGCTCCCAACATGCCGAGGCAGGCATTTCACGGGCTTCGGGTAGACCACCTTCACGCAGCGAATTGCTGCCGTTGGGAGGTTGGTGCCTTTTATTCCCCTCATCTCAAGCAGAGAGCTTATGAATTCCCTTTGCCTGAAATCAGCACGGTTGATCTCCCGCCCCCTCGGATTTAGAGCTCTTGGTTTTCTTTTACATACTTTCCCAGAGAAGCCAGGAGTTTTGATACTTTTAAAAACATCTATGAGTTTTTACAGTAGGGCAGTATTTGACTGAAGTGATGTGTGTGGAAACATACTGCATTTAGCCTGGTGTCTTTAGTTATGGGGGATGTTAATAGCTGTGGCTCAGATAGGGCTCTCTGAGTCATTTTAGAAAACGCTACTTGGTCTCTTCCTTAGAGGCTCAGAATGCACATTGGTAAGTCTCCAAAGTCTAAATCTGCTTACCTTTGTCTACATCAGTTTCCCAAGCTAATTTGAGCATGAAGCACTTCTGAAATAATACCTGGTTTAATGGTATTAGTACACCTGGTATAGTACCAATATTCTTGGATATTAGTTTGGAAAAAAGCTGATCTTTGAAATCTAGAGGCCTAATTTGTAGACAGTATTTTTTTTTAAGATTTTTAAATTTTTATTTTTAGAGACGGGGGAAGGGAGGAGGAAAGAGAGAGAGAAACATTGATTGGTTGCCTCCCTGATGCACCCCAACCGGGAACGGGCCCACGCCCACAGCCTGAGCCCTGGCTGGGAATCAGATGGGGACCTTCCACATCGAGGGACTGTGCCCAACCAGCTGAGCCACACCAGTCAGGGCAGTGGACAGCATTCTCGATAAAATGAGTTCACCTTCAGTAGCCAGTGTCCCTTGGGATTTAAGTATGTCATACGTGATATTCTTCTCTGAGACACTCAACAATCTGAATATTTGAATATTACTCAGTTGAGTTGAAAATTAATTTTGCACACTAAAAGCGAGCTGGTGATTTTAGTGGCTCTCTCTTAGCTTTCATTCTTTCTCTCATGTCTGGAATAACGAGTCTGAGTTTTTCATGAATTCCACTGAAAACTACGAGTAACCAGGGATTCATAGACAGTGGCCAGAGGCTATCTGGTGCATAGCTGCCCTGTCATGAGTGGCCTCTAAGGACACACAAGCTCATGTACTGTGCAGAGACTCTTCTAGAAGCTTCCCTTATATAGTGAGGATTGCCATTTCAAAGGGAAAATAATAATTTTTGTATTCTGAACATTAGAATTTGTTCCACTAGGATTTAATTAAATTAATGGAGCACAACAGAAGCAGTTCTAAGCCAGTGAGTGAAGTGTGAACTTGGTTGAGTGTTGCTTTTCGGTGAGTATTTTTCAGTCCTGGCAGTGGGTTGGGGGCCGCGGCCTGGCTGCACAGCACCCTGGGCTCCGTGTCACGTCTCCGAAGAGAAGGCCTGCAGGGTGAAATGGTGGCACTCGGAGGGGCCAGGCAGCTGGACCGTGTGGTCTCACTGCAAGGACTGGGAAGCACAGCGACTCTGCGTGGTGGAGATGGGGTGCCCGCCCCCCTTCCTGGGCCCTTCAAACTCACGCAGTCGTGTTGGAAGCAATGTCACCAGTCAGGATATTTTTGTTTGATGGTTATATTTTGCGGAATGTCTGAGTGGAAAGAAGTAGTCTGAAATGTAAAACAAGTAGAGGTTTTATTTAAAGATGCGAGGCTTCGGGGCGTGAGTAGGGAAGAGGGGGGAGCTGCCACACTTCCAGGAGGGTCTGTCATCTGCTTCCGGAGGCAAATTGGGGTCACGAAGAGATCTCTGCAGGCCAGCTTCTCAGAGGTAAGGACTTCGTGTGTTCACAGGTCATGAGCATCACCCCCCCACCCCCGGGGCGCACACTCTTCTCGGTTTCATGTCGTCTGAGAGAGCTCTTGGCTCACCGGGCGGGCAGTGCCTCTGCAACCTGATACGCCGTTCATATTCTGTCTCTCTGAGAAGCTTGCAAGTTAAAAGGTCTCCTCATAGTCTTCTTCTGTGGCTTGCCTTAAATCTTTTTTAAAATTCATGGAATATAAGTGTCTCTTCCTCACTATATAAGGGTTGCCATAGCATCACTTACTATATGTCTTAAGCTGATTAGAAATTAGATCATCACCAAGGGCTGAACCATTTTACTGTTTAAAACACGAAAGAGTTGAACATTCTGCTGACAGTTTTGAAGTTTTCTTGACTCTACAGATTTTATTGACTGTACCCCAAAGTTAAACTGAGGAGCTTCTCTAGGGAAAACTTATTTTTTTCTTTTAATTCTGAAAAATGTCAAACCCTATGCAAAAGTAGAGAATAGTGTAACAAACCCCATGTACCCATCCCCCAGCTTCAACTGTCATTTTGCCAGTCTTATTTCGTCTAATTTTAATTTTCAGAGTTTGAGTGTTTTAAACACGCAAGATGTCATCGGTAGAGCCGTCGTTATAGATCTCTGAGACTTCAGGACTTTATAAAATGATATACCCTTGCTGTTATAGCACACATCACAGAATTCACAGTAATTTTTTTAGAATCTTCAAGAAAGCCTCGAAAACGATGTCAGCGCTGAAGTTTCCCTGATGGTTCACGTCTGCCTCCCAGGTGGGGTGCACCTGTGGGCGAGCACGGCCGTGTGGGAGGGGCACAGAGGGACTCGAGCTTGGTCCAGCTCGCTCGCACGGATGGACAGGCCGCAGCTCCCGCTGTGTGGATCCCTGGGGGAGGAGTCGCTTCCCCCTTGTGGCCTCCCTTCTAGGTGCTGCCTGTTCCTAGAAATCCAAACATTCATTGGACCGTTTTTTGTGTGCTTGTGTTTAAATAAGAGGGGAAGGAAATAGCGGAAGGAAACACTCTTCCCATTGCCTGGATGTTTGCTGTCTGGACAGCGTGGTCCTCGAGGTATGAGTTTGACTTGTGTAAAAGAAGTCCTCAGTGTAAGATGGTGAACTTTTCCAGTGATGTTGGCGGGTGGGCTCACCACGACCGGGGGCTGCGCGGCCGTGTGTGGCTGCGTCGGGGGAGAGAGGTGGGGTGTCACTATGGTCCCATTCCCACAGTAGCATATCTTCCTTTTGCTACCCGAGGGTCAAACCAGTCGAACCCCAGACAGAAAAGGCCACACCCCTGCAGCCACGGGTTCCTCTTGCTGTGACAGTCTGCTCCCAGGTCACGGCCACTTGACTGCGTCTTGATCTGCAGCTCTGAGCTCCTGTGATGGAGATGGTGAGACGTGCGTTCCCCGCACGGAGCCCTACTGATGCTGTACCCCTGTCTCAGATCCCATGCTGTCACCTTCCAAGGCCGCAACGCAAACCTGTGGACAGTCTGTAACCCCCTGTTTGCTGGCCTGGAGTTACCAGCCTGTGATGTGGGGGAATGACGATAAAATACCGGATTTGAAGGATTTAGTCCTGCGCTGGGGTACCCAGCACCCACTCTGCTCGTCTGCTGTGAGCTCTGAGCTCATGCTCCACAGGGTTGAGTGAATACGATTTGGTTTGCATAAAAAAGCTCCTGAAATATGATTTTACCATTCAGTTTCTATCTTAAAGCAATTCTGTTTTCCCATGAAAATTCATGGGACTGGTAGAAGTTAGAATTAAAATGTTTCACTTTCTTAACTGTTTCCTGCCCGTACTAAAAATAAACAAACTAAAATGAAATAACTCGTGAAGGAAAAGCTCCCCTACCACCCAATTGTAAAAGTGATCATGTCAATTAGAGAAACAACAAAACACAGAAAAATAGAAAATTAAAGGATATTAAATATTCTTAGTTCCCTTCCCAATGATGATTTGGTATGTTGTGATAGTAGCAATTTGGTGATATAGTTGCTATTTTACAGTATGTTCTTGTATGTATTTGTGATCATTCTGTGTACATGTGTTTAGTTTGCTTTTTAAATATTATGACATAAAATACATCCTCTACACCATTACATATGCTTTGTAGGTACCAGTTTTAATGCCTATAAGCTAGGCTATAACCATCCCCCCAATTTTGGGTACTTCCAATTGTTTTGCATTTTCAGTTAGCTTTTTTTTGTTTATCTTTTCATTTCCTTCTGAGTTTTTTTTGTTGTTGTTGATTTTTGAAGTGACCTTATCTATAGGAATCAGATCAATTTCATGTAATTAACTAAAGCGTCTCCTCTTCTGTACCTTGCTCTCTGCCTTAAAGTTTTATGCCCTGTTGAGATTTGGATTTTACAAAGATTGCTGCTTAGAAATGATTCGTTTGAAATGTAATGGTTACTTTGAGAACAACTCTTTCAGTTAATTTTCCGACACCTCTTGAAGCAATTCAGTTAGTATTCTGTAAACGACAGCCAAGTTAAAGGGAAAACTTGTCAGCATCGCACATCAGCTAGGATGGTGGGTATTGTGGTGGGGACAGAAACTTCCATCCTCACAGCCTGTGCCCGTTTTTTTGTGAAAAGGGTGGGCCGGTTGTTTCCTAAGTTAGCGACTCTGCTCCTGAGCAGCTCAGCCCTGAGGCAGAGCATGTAAACCACACTTGCAGCTCAGCGCCCCTGGCTGGAGTCCCAGCTTCACGCCCTGGCCCCGCTGCTCCGGGTGCGGAACCTGCAGCGCTCTCCTTCTGCAGCTGGGAGGTGATAGTAGCCTCCCGAAGGCGGAGGACTAAACGAGCAGCTGCACATAAACATGTTCGTGAAATGCGGACACAATCCCTGTGTTAATGTATCGGGAGCCTCTGAATGGTGGTATTCTCGGCTGGGGCTTGGTCAGTGGTGTTGGTAAATGGCTTGGCTAAGGACGTTGATGTGCTAATCACACCGGGAGAGAACTGGAACTGGAGTTGAAGCTCCCTGAGGGCGGTTTGGTTCTTTGGCTCAGAAGACCTGAAAAGATTGATATTTTTCCTTTTTTATAAATTAGTTTATTGGGGTGATGTGGGTTAATAAGATTATAGGTTTCGAGTGTATGTTTATTTTTTATTAAATGTATTGATATGACGTTGGTTACTAAGATTGTAGAAGTTTCCAGTGTACTTTTTGATTGTCGACACTATTACAGATGTCCCCCATTTCCCTTCCTTTGTCCCACTCCTCCCAGCCTCCGCGCCCTGCCGCCCCCCACTCCCGCGCCCCGCTCCAACCTTGGCCACACCGATGTCCGTGTCCGTGGGAGGAGTGCGCATGTCTGTGACACATGCCCTGCATGTTGCAGCGTGTGCCCACCACCCAAAGTCAAATCACCTGCTGTCACCACTTATTTGACCCCTTTACGCTTTACTACCCCCATCCCACTTCCTTCCGGTAACCACAGTACAGGAGTCTGTGTCTGTGAGTTTTTTATTGTTTTCTTGTGCGTTCATTTGTTACTTTCAGTTTCACATCCCACACATGAGTGAAATCCTATGATTGTTAACTTTTTCTGACTGATTTCGCATAGCATGGTGTTCTCTTGTCCCTCCATGTCGTCGTAAGATTTACGAGCCCTGGAAAGTCAGGTTCTTAGGCATGCTCACAGTGTAAGAGTTCATGGGCTCTAGGGTCCAATGTATTTTTTACCATTGTAACGATAAACCGAATAGAAAGAACACCATGTCTCTTCCCCAACCCCCTCCAAAGGAGCAATTCCACAGCGGTAGCCATCGTTAAAGATCTGGGATATGAATTTTTTTAATGCTTCTGTAACATTGGAGCAAGCACTCTCCTCCTCAGTCCCTCCCTCCCTGTTAGTTGTTTTTGTTTTATTTTGAAGGAGTCATAAGGATTCTCAGCAACTTGCTTCTTTCCACTTCAGCTGGGTACAGCAGTGTGTCTAGATTTACCTCATTCCTCTCGGGGCTTTTATATGGATGTCTCGTAGTTTCGTTCTTCCCCTCCACTGGCGGTCACATATGGTTGTTGCTGTTAGGGGTTGTCGTGTGCTGCACATGTTTGGACCAGTACTTGCACACGAACGTAAAGCCATGCCTGTTAGAATGGGTGGTGGAGCCAATGGGTGTGCACACTCAAAATTCTTCTCCAAAGATGTTGTTTACTGATTTAGACTCTGATTTCTCTTTGGCTTTTTTAAAGGTTTACTTTCAAAACGCTTTCCATTCGAAGGAAGAAAACACATTGAAGAGTTTTCTTTACAAATCTTGTCATGGATTTAAAATTCCTTGCAGATAATCTGTTTTATTCGGATTGTGTGTGTGTGTGTGTTTCCTTGTCATAGTCACAAGGTTCTGGTTTCTACAGCCACTTAACGGTTCTGCATCGTGGGGTCTGCCGCTGGAGTTGGGGTGAACTGCGTGCTCAGAGCCTCCTGCCCCCTGGGCTGTGGGACCCGGGGCCACTCCCACCTGTGTGGTCGTCCAGAGAGAGTGAGTGGCTGGCAGCACCCCTTCTGTGGTGAGCGTAGCGGCCTTTGTGGGCTCTCCTCCACCTCCCCAGCACCCCGACAGCTGTCCAGAGCTCCCCTGTTTCATTCCTGCACTCAAGGGCTCACACTCCTCCTCTGACGGCCGCGCAGGAGGAAGCGGGACGAGGTGTGGTCGTTTTTCTGTGATGCCCCGGCGACCATTTCAGAGATTCTTGGTTCTTGTTCTTACAGGAATGAGAGGAAAATGCTGGAAGCATTTGAGATCTTTTTTCAGAATTTTTTTAGTGGTAATGTGGTAATACACTACGGGAATAAACTCTGGCTGACCTACTGGAAGGATGTAAGCTTGGAAACGCTGAGGGTTTTGATTTGCTCCAAGGAGGCGTTTACCCTTTTTGAAGCACAAAATCCAGTGGGAAAACAGGTTTCCTGGTGTTTGCTACGTTTAAGTGCAAGGAGCAAGTCTTTCAAGTTGAGTTCCCATCTCAGAAAACGTAACTTTTGAGAGAATGGCTGACAACGAGCCAGATACGTGTTTATTGATTATTGATGAAGAAATGAAAAAGAGGAAGAAAAAAGAAAAAACCCCAAAGAAAATGCATCCACAATGTATGAAACAATTAGGTTATAAAAAGCGTGTATTCTCCATTTTTTTAAAAGAATATACATGTGCATATACAGACACGCAGAAAAGACAGAAAGGACCTCAAATGTTAAGGAGCGCGGGTTAGGTTTCCTGTGGTTTGGGGTGACCTTCATGTATTGATGACTCTGAGAGGCATGGGAACCCTTAGCAATGATATGAATTATGTAGATGGTTGGGGATGGGAGAAAAGGAAAAGCAACGCCCCTTTCTGTGGCATGGAGAAGAGTTCATAATCCATCCTCGAGCAGATGAGGTTTTGTGAAAAGCATTTCTCAGTGAAACACAGAATGGTAGAAATGTCAGTGTGGCTAGGAACGAAGTCCATTTTTGTGTGGGGGTTGATGTGTCGTGGACTCTGAACGCTCACTCGAGACATCCATCACCGCTGAGGTCACAGCCAGGCTATACTTGCCAGACCCAAGCTATGCGTATGCTGAGATCCTCTCTAAACTCAGTTTTAACACTGTCACCACCACAGATTGCCTGTCACCAAAGTCAGTTCATCAAATGCCTTCCTGAAGTAGAGACAGTTGCCCTGTGGCCACTGGGAATGACTAATTCAGAATTTACTTACCACACTTCAGATATAAGGAGGGGTAGCAGGTGAGCTCAGTTTTTAAGACTCCTTTTATTTATATCATCTAAGACACTTCATTACATACATGTATCATTTCTAAATGGACATGAAAGTTTGTACCTGTGTCCTATGTGAGATCCTTCACGTTTAAAGATACTTGATATGACTTTTGCTAAAGATACCTCGGGTTTGAGAATTCACAAAGAATTATGAGAAATCTTTCAAGAATCATAGAAACTCTGTAGAACTGCAAACTCTGTCAAACTTCGGAGCTCCGGTTCCTAAACCAGGGCCAACATTTACTGCACGTTTCCTGTTTTAGTTGCCGTATTATGGTCTACGTGTCACCAGTTTTTAGATTTAAGATTCATTGGGTTGCTGGGTAGCCTATAATATAATATGTTTCTTGCTTTCCTCCCCTGGTTCTTCATGTTATTAATCAAATATAAGTCTACCCTGAGCAACGTAACTAGTGACATTTAGTTACAATATTCTTAATCGCTGACGTTTTTGCTGATGAGCGTTGTGGAGACACCCCCACCCCCCCACCCGCCCTGCCCCTTTGCTTTTGTCGTTGGATTTCCTGTAAAAGTCCCATCTTGCATAGTTTGGTAAGAGAAGCCTTTAAGTGGAAATGCGATCTGAGCGTTCTGTCTCGTAAATGGACTCAGCCTGGGCCTGCGGGGGCCAGCCATTCCGCTGGCCGTGTGAGTATTACAGTACAGCGGTATCATTTCAGGAGCGGCTCAGGCCGCTGAAGGGCAGCTTTGCTGGGCGCAGGGAACCGCCAGGTGAAACCAGTTGAGCACAGTGGCAGCCTTCTGGGTGGACTGTCTTGAACCCACTGACCCTTCCAGGCTTTGATGGAAGTCAGCGGTTCGGCACGCATGCTCCGCTGGCCTGTCGGCGCCATGGAGCGCTGCCAAGCGGAGTGTTAAGCTTCGGGATTTCTTTGGAGTAGCAGGTCTGGATACCGTGGGATACTCTTTGAGGCATTTTATCATTGTGCGTAGTAACAGCTCCTTCAACAGCTTGTCGTGTTGTGGAAAAACCCTGGGACTTGTCAGTGGTGAGTTCGGCCTTCAGGCCGCAGCCAGCTCCTCTCCTGAGCTGCGGGACCTGTCCAGCCAACCTGCTGCCCTGCCATCGCTTCGCGCCTCGGGGCGCTCATCCGTAAAATGGAAACAACAGCACCTGCTACGTCGGTGTTAAGACAAATGAGAAAAGCATACGAACTATAAAACGCTGTTGAAATCTTTAGATTCCTCCAGGTTATTGTGCTATTTTTATTTGCCTTAAAACTTTTTGCCCATATTCTCAGGATTTAAAAAATGACCTGAGGGCATGTCTCTCCGTCTACAGTTTTTGCAACTGATGACCTCGATTGCACACGCTCTCCTATAGGGGAGGTTGCAAATGACTATTTGAGTAATACTTTTTAAAGGAAAACAATGACCGTAAAAACACACATGACATATTTCTTCCTTGTTCACTCTGGATAGACTGGCCTTCGAACCAAGGGACCTTTCAACCTGCCTCGCTTCTCTGCACCCCTCTGCCCTGGTCTCAAACTCTCCTTGCCTGGGGACTTAGATCTCAGTGTTACCTTTGCTCCCCCACCGAGGAGCCCCCCTGCCCCGACACCCCAGCCTAGGTTAGGCTCTGCTGTTCAGTCACTTCTTCTGTCACTTTAGGTTAGGTTCAGTCACTTGTTCTATGTATTCCTCCTTCCTGACTGTTTATTTTTTTAACTGCTCTGTACCTTGAGAAGGGCACATTGTCACTTATGCATATTCTAGTCATGTATGCGTAACTTCTAATCACATTACTAATCACATTACTTTAAGGTAAAAGATATTTCTAGAAGTTTGGCTTCCATGGCAGTCTGTAAGCTGCACGTGCTGGGGGCCACATGGGACGTGTTCCTGGTTTGTCATATCTCGGCCAAGCCTGGGATGGTGGGGTGTCTGAGTCTCGAATGGCGTTCGGGTGAACGAATGGGCGGTGTGCACAGTTACATGGATGCAAAGCCTTATCTGTTGGACAGCAGCTCCTGGTACCTTCCGTAAGGCAGCTGGGTCATTCAGGTGAATAAAAGACTTAAATCTTCACGTCATCAGCCCTCTGTTTCTCTGCGTTTCTCCTCTGAATGATCTATTTTTCTTGAAGTTGCGGTGTCTCTAACTTGGCTATGAAGACTGAGCCTGAGTTTTGTCTTCCCTGTAGCTCCTGCAGAAGAATGGTCAGCTGTCCACCGTCAATGGCTTAGCTGAGCCGGGAGAGCTCAGCCCCCAGGAGGGAGCCCTGAACGACCAGGAGGAGGAAGTCATTGTCGCGGAGGGTAAGCCACCTTTCCAGGCTGTGGGCCAGACCAGGGGCTCAAGGGCAAACAACATCTGCAGTGAATCTGAGTTGAAGAATAAACACAGGTCTGGGCAGAAAGTATATACTGTCATCCTCCCTGGGGTGGGTGATGTTGACAACAGACGCAGTGAACCGGTTACAAAAGGAAGTATTTATCTGACCATTTGTGTAGGCCCTGCGCTTAGCTTAGGAAGTTATACCAGTCCTTGGGGACCGGAAGTGAGGTCATGTTTCCTTTCTTAGATGTCCTTATCTGCAACCTGATGTTGTTTTTTGGTTTTGGTTTTTTTTTTTCCACTGTTGCCTTGTCCCAACTACTTGTCCGGTGTCTAATGTGAATGCTTGTTGGAAACGCTGGGGTTGTGGTTGCTTTTAGAGTCGGTACCCCCAACCCTGAAGAATGGCCCACTAACACATGCGTAGGTTTTTCTGGTGATGTGCGTTTCAAGGCGCACGCCTCTCCTTGCCACTGTGATGTGCTGCGTGTTTGTAGCTCTTGAGCCTTGATGTCCTGGAGGAGTGGTTGCTGGAAAGAGCACCTTTCACCGCACTCCCAGTGGTTCGGTTTCAGCCCATGTGGAGTGGTGAGAACCGCACCAGTGGGTCTCATGTGAAGGGCCACATGTTGAAGAAGAACCTTCCTCCATCTTTGAGGTCTATTTTCATCATTCTGTTTAATCCTAAATGAAGGAATAATTTAACAACCACTATTGGAGATACATAAATTGATGATTTGGCACACAGTAAACTGACGCATGTATCACGTGACCAAGACAACTGAATGGGAAAGGCCTCCGAAGGAGACTGGCCGTTGCCAGGGACCGATGAGGTTCTTCCAACATGTGGAACCAACGTCCCCGTAAAACTGCTTCAAGCTGTAAGGGTGGGAAGTTTTCCCTTTCTTTCCCTCTAGGTCCTTTGGCTGGTCAAACAAAATGACATGACAGATTAACAGGAGCAAACAAATTTGATTACTGACATATGGGGTGCGGGCATAAAGACAGGAGACACAAAAGGCAGCTGGCCATTGAAGCTTATCCAAGCTCCTGAGCTAAGCACACGGTGGGGGGTCTGGACATACGGAGGGAAGAAGGCCTTTCCCAGGGAGGCAGAGGAGACGTTTGGGGGAAAAGGTTGCTCCACTCCGTTGTGTAGGTAAGTGTCTTCAGTAAAGAGGGATCTCTGCTAATGGCTGTCTTATTGGTACGGGCCCCTTTCTGCTGTAAATTTAGTGGAAAGCTGAGGCACAGTTCAGGGTGGGGGTAAAGACTTTTTTACTGAATCTGCTGGGTTTTGATTGCCTTTAGCTCAAAATAATCCTCATGCCAAAGTGGCATGCTGGGAGACTTGCTTTGAAGCCCTTCAGTGCTGATCTTTATACGGTAGCTTGGGCACACTACGAAGTTAGCAATATGTACGGTCTCACAGAAGCAGGATTTGTATAACCTAGTGTGAGAGTTTCGAATAATTTCCGTAAACGTTAATTGCAACGGCCCAACTCAAATTCCAAAGTCCCACACTTTGTCCTTCTTGTGTTAACTTTTGAATCAAATCAAGGCCACAGCAGTTTTGGAGTCTCCCGTGGCCAAGCCCAGGGCGCTGGGTGCTTTGGGGAAGATGAGGACGGCTAAGAAATGGTTCACCACCTACGGTGCGTGTCATCAGGGGGGTCAGGAAGCCGGTCTACGGGAGGATACATCCCATAAAAATAAGGTTAAGACGTGGTGGCGATCTAATGAATTTTGCCAGAGGCGAGAGGTGCTCCAGGTTCAGGTGGAACAATCGTTTGAGATCAGAGGGTCGGGTAAAATCTGGGGGCTGAGGCGAGGTTGGTTTTAGATTTATGCAGGCAAGGGATACTGCCAAAGTGAGGAGGATAGTAACCACCAACACTTCCCAAGTTTTTATTAGGGTCTTGGAACTGTGCCTTTTGTGCATTATGGCCCTAAAAAGTTACAGCAACCCTGTGAGGTAGGTTGATCACATTCTTGGGATTCAAAGCCACATCGGCACACTGCCAAGGGTGAGCTCATCACCACCGTGCTGTTACCGTGCGGGGCATGTCCACAGACTCATCTATTGGAATCATGGACTGAGCAAAGGGTGGAATGGGAACCCAGAAGGGAGGATAGCTGGGTGGTAGGGCCCTGAAAGCAGCGTGGCGTTTAGAAAGTATTCAGTGGGCCAGGTGGGATCACTGAACTGTGCCCCCAAGGTGGTGCAGCGTCAGGCTTCTTATCCGACGCTGTGGTGCAGGATTGATAAGAGAAGGGACACAAGGGCAGATGCCCGCAGTTTCGTATGATCCTTTCTGTCTGTGACATGTCTGCGGGAGGTCTGCTGGCTATTTTCCTTCGGTCTGGTTAGGATTTCATTCGCGTTTCAGCCATGTGGGTCAACACTGTTGTTAGAGAAAGCAATCTGTCCCCACCCTATGATTATTCCATTTTCTCCCTAAACCCAGCCAGGCTTCTGACCCTGGCCTTGGGGGTTTGAGCAAATAGCAAATGCCTCTTGCAAGAAGAGTGGTCACCCATATACTTTGTTCTTTAAAAGATCCTGAAAAGGTCTTGTTGTCTAGGGAAGAACTGGTCCCCCCCCCCCCCCCCCCCCCCCCCCCCCCCCC
>PVKU01014926.1:0-20528 GCA_004027475.1 Anoura caudifer | reverse complement strand
TAATCCCCAAACCAGATAAAGACACAACAAAGAAAGAAAACTTTAGGCCAATATCACTGATGAACATAGATGCTAAAATTCTCAACAAAATATTGGCAAACCGCATTCAACAGTACATTAAAAAAGGTCATACACCATGAGCAAGTGGGATTCATCCCAGGGATGCAAGGTTGGTTCAACATTTGCAAATCAGTAAACGTAACAATACATCACATAAACAAAAGCAAAGACAAAAATCACATGATCATATCAATAGATGCAGAAAAAGCATTTGATAAGGTACAGTACCCACTTATGATAAAAACACTGAGCAAAGTGGGAATAGAGGGAGCATTCCTTAACATAATCAAGGCCAAATATGAGAGACCTACAGCCAACATCATACTCAATGGGCAAAAATTAAAATCTTTTCCACTAAGATCAGGAACAAGACAAGGTTGTCCACTTTCACCACTTCTATTCAATATAGTATTGGAAGTCTTAGCCACAGCAATTAGACAAGAAAAGGAAATCAAAGGCATCCAAATTGAAAAGGAGGAAACAAAGCTATCACTGTTTGCAGATGACATAATAGTGTACATAGAAAATCCTATAGACTCAGCCAAAAAGCTGCTCGACCTAATAAATGAATTTGGCCAAACAGCAGGATACAAAGTCAGTATCCAGAAATCAAAGGCATTTTTGTATACCAACAATGAAAGAGCAGAAGCAGAAGTCAAGGAAAAAAAAATCCCATTTGATATAGCAAAAAGAAAAATAAAATACCTAGGAATAAACCTAACCAAGGAAGTAAAGGATCTATACTCAGAAAATTACACAACACTGAAGAAAGAAATTAAGGAAGACACAAACAAATGGAAATGTATACCATGTTCGTGGATTGGAAGAATTAACATAATTAAAATGTCCATACTACCCAAAGCAATTTACAGATTCAATGCAATACCTATCAAATTACCGATGGCATATTCCACAAATATAGAACAAACACTTCAAAAATTTATATGGAATCATAAACAACCTCGAATAGCTGCTGCAATTTTGAGAAAGAAGAGCCAAGTAGGAGGGATCACAATACCTGACACCAGACTGTATTACAAGGCCACTGTAATCAAAACAGCCTGGTACTGGAACAAAAACAGGAACATGGACCAGTGGAATAGAATAGAGAGCCCAGAAATAAACCCAATTCTCTATGGTCAATTAATATTTGACAAAGGAGGCAGCAACATAAAATGGAGTAAAAGCAGCCTCTTCAACAAGTGGCATTGGGAGAACTGGACAGCTATGTGCAAAAAAATGAAACTCGAGCACCAGCTTACACCATACACAAAAATAAACTCAAGGTGCATAAAAGATTTAAATATAAGTCATGACACCATTAAAGTCCTAGAGGAGAACATAGGCAGGAAAACTTCAGATATTTCATGCAGCAACATTTTTACTGATATGTCCCCTAAAGCAAGGACCATAAAGGAAAGAATAAACAAATGGGATCTCATCAGAATAAAAAGCTTCTGCACGGTAAAGAAAACAGTATTAAAATAACAAGAGAACCAACTGTATGGGAAAATATATTCACCAATGATACCTCAGACAAGGGTTTAATCTCCAAAATATTTAAAGAACTTACATGACTCCACTCTAAGAAGATAAGCAACCCAATTAAAAAATGGGCAAAGGGCATGAACAGACACTTCTCCAAGGAGGACATACAGAGGATCCAGAGACACATGAAAAGATGCTCAATATCACTTGCTATCAGAGAGATGCAAATTAAAACCACCATGAGATACCACTTCACACCTGTCAGAATGGCCATCATAAATAAAGCAACAAACAACAAGTGTTGGAGAGGTTGTGGAGAAAAGGGGACCCTAGTGCACTGTTGGTAGGATTGCAGACTGGTACAACCACTATGGAAAGCAGTATGGAATTTTCTAAGAAAACTAAAAATGGATCTACCTTTTGACCCAGCAATTCCACTGCTAGGATGATATCCTAAGAACCCTGAAACACCAATCCAAAGGAATCTATGCACTCCAATGTTCATAGCAGCACAATTTACAATAGCCAAGTGTTGGAAGCAACCTAGGTGCCCATCAGTAAATGAATGGATCAAGAAACTTTGGTACATTTACACAATGGAATCCTATGCAGCAGAAAGAAAGAAGGAGCTCCTACCCTTTGCAACAGCATGGATGGAACTGGAGAGCATTATGCTAAGTGAAATAAGCCAGACAGTGAAGGACAAATACCATATGATCTCACCTTTAACAGGAACCTAATAAAAACAAAGAAACAAACAAGCACAATATAACCAAAGACACTGAAATTGAGAAGGGGTTGATAGTCACCAGAGGGGAGAGGGGAGGGAATTTCAGGGGGAAAGGGGAAGGGTTTGGAGCAACAAGTGCAAAGGTCACATGGATAAAAACTAGCGGGTGTGGAAATGGGAGGGGGTGGGGAGGGCTGGGGCGGTGGGCTGGAATGGGAGCAAAAGACAGAAAACTGTACAAGAACAACAATTAAAATAAATTAAAAAATAAAAAGTTTTTATGCATCATAACTTGCCTACAGAAAAGTGCTAATCATAAATATATAGCTCAATTAAATTTGACCAATAGAACACCCTGTGTAACTCTAACTTGAAGCAACATTTCCTGTACCTTTTTGTAATCCATCTAGGCACAACCTATGCTGACCACAGAAGATTGGTTTTTCCTGTTGTTAAACATTGTCTAAATATTATCACATAGGATGTACTTTTTAGAAGCATTTTTCAAGTTTTATTGAGGCCTAACTGACCCACAATAAATTGCACATATTTGGGGTGTACAATTTGAGGAGTTTTGACATATAAAAACACCTGAAACCATCACGCCAATCAAGATGATGACCATATCCACCACCCCAGAGATTCCTTACCCACCCTCTCTCCCACTTCTACCTCTCCTCTCCTCAGGTCACCACTCTCTCTGTCATCACAGATTAGTTTGCATTTTCTAGAATTTTATGTAAATGGAATCATACATAATGTACTCTTATTTTTTGTGTTTCGTTCCCCACAATCATTTTAGATTCATTTATGCTGTTGTGTGTATCGATGGTTCGTTTCTTTCTACTGTTGAGTAGTGTCCCATTGCATGAATATGCCACAATTTCTTTATCCTTTCACCTCATAGTAAATACTTTTTGGCAACTGGCTTCTTTTGCCCAATGTTATATTTGTGAGATTTATTCCTAGTAGACATTTGTGGTAGAAAAGAGGAAGTTACTATGTAACTCTCCAAAGCATAAAACTCCACCAGAAAAGATGAAATATGTACATTTCCAATATTTACTGTGATATCATCTCAACATTAAGTCGTTCACATACTAACTCAAAGCATTTATTAAGCATCTACTTTGTATAAGACTTGGAGCATTTAGTGGGGTGGTAGATTGTACTATTGTTTCTAATTCTTTTATGCCCTCTCTATAAGAGCATTATACATCCCTGTCTGAAGCTATGTGGTTTGCAGGGCCTCCCTATAAGAGCAATACACAGGGAAGGACAAAGGCACGTTTACAGTTGTGAGTGTGGGAAACACAGAGTTTATTCTTATATTATTTAAATTATTATATTATTTTCTGTATGAATAACTGTAAACCTATTTTTGCCCCTGTACTTATTAATAGGTTAAAAAAACCTATTTTGCCTCTGTACTTCCCTCTTCCACTGATTTTAGGGGCAGACATTTGACTTATTTCTGTTAATTAAATGTGAGCAGAAGCTTGAAGAGGCACTAGTGGTTTGGGCTTAGCTCTTTTCTATGCCACAGATTGCTGTGCTCCACACGGGGGCGTTTCTTAAGCCTGTGTCAGAGGGGTGAAAGCACATAGGACAGAATGACCGCTGACCTGTGGCTGACATGGATAGTGAGCATGAAATCTTTATTATTGTGGGCAGTTGTTACAAATGAGAGCTCAGCTTCTCCATACATGAGAAAATCAACTCAAATTATTGAATAATTCGTTGCTTTTAGGATAATATAACATTCCAATACCTGCATTTTTGGGATTTTTCAATTTTAATCAATCCATTGGTTTGGCTAAAAAAGTCCATTTGTTTTTTTTAGTAAGATGGCTCTAGTAGCGCTCAGTTGTCTTTGACTTCATTTGAAACAATTTTGTTAGATTGTATTATGACAGCTGTCATACCACTGTGTATTAAAAAAACTTATCAAAATTGGTGAATTTTTATGTAGCCTTTTAAATATTGAAGATGGAAGAAAATATGCAACATTTCCATCATATTATGTTTTATATTGTCAAGAAAAGTAAAAACACACTGAAATGCAAAAAAAAAAAAAAAGATTTGTGAGGTGTGTGGAGAAGGTGCTGTGACTAATCAAACATGTCAAAAATGGTTTGCGAAGTTTTGTGCTGAAGATTTCTCACTGAATGATGCCCCATGGTCGGTAGACAAGTTGAAGTTGATAGCAAACAAATGGAGACATTAATTGAGAACATTCAACAACATACCACATGGGAGATAGTTGACATACTCAAAATACCCAAGTCAATAAAGTTATTGGTGAAAATGAAAAATGTGTCTCTTATTTTATGGAAAAAAACCATACGGACTTTTTGGCCAACCCAATACTTATTCTTTCTTTAGCAATACCTTTCCTTTACCTTTAAAAAAGAATTTACCTTGAATTACAAATTCATTTCTTTAGTTTCTAGGTTATCTTATTTAAAACTTGGTCATCTGATTTCTTCCCCTTAGAACACTATTAAGTTTCAAACAGTTGTTTTCAAACTGTGTTTTGTGGATTCCAAGAAAGTTTCTTAATCTTCTCTCTGCTTCCCACCATGAATTACAGGCATGGTGCTCTAGTTTCTCCCTCCATCTCTCTCTTCATCCCCCACTCCTGCATTCTTGTTCTGCTTCAACCATGGAATCTCTGGTACTGTTACAAATAAGTGCTAACCACACGGTTAAGAAACTATTAGTACAGTGCCAAAATTGCCACCGGAAGTCCTTCATCTGGTAACCCAATCAAAGAAGTCTAACTAAGATAGATTCCACTCTGTTTTCTTATGCTCACACCCTCGTACTGTTAATTTTCTTGTATCTCACATTTGGTCTGGCCAACTGACAGAGCTGTGTAACTCTCTGCGAGGAGTCACTTTTTGTCTTAATATCATTTGAGAAGCCATCCAAACTGTGTTTAGTTTCTACCCTATCTTGTAAAACTAAAATCTATTCATGATCTAAAATTTATGTACTATATTTGTGTTTATACTTATTACCATACTTGTTGCCACTGGAATATTTTAAGTTCCCATGTCTAAAACCTTACTTCACCAGCTATTAATATTATATATTTGGAAGAATCACTATAAAAAGCACTTCAAAAAATCAAGCTGATGTGCAGGTGCTAAAAATAAAATTTACCCAGTTGTTCTTGGTTATTGTTGACTTAAATGTTTTTCTGAGCCTGTTATTCCCTGGCTTGGGTGTTGTTTGGAAACTGACCAGCTGATGTCACTATGGCACCATGAATGTAGGCATATTTCAAGACCCTTGCTGGGAGAAGTTTTGGACTGGCGTTTTAGCAGCCCTGGGAAAAATAGCCTCGCTCCCACTCAACACAGCTTCTGCTGCCCTCCTCTCTCCTCTTACTGTCATAGTTTATAAAATTGAGAAAGTGCTGACAGATTTGATTTTGATGGAGTGTTGCTTGTAGGTAAGAGGGCAATCAAACCCATACTGCTAAGGAGTGGGGTGGGTAGAGGTGAGATAATGAATCTATTACCTACGTTTAGCAAATGCAGAGTGTCGGGCTAATAGTTCTTCAGTTTCTTTTCCTGTGCTGTACACTTTCATTTCCATCTTTTTAGATACAACTAACTTAGAATTGTCTATAAAGGAGTTAACTGGGTGATGTATTTTCCTAGATTTATTTCCTGTATTCTTTTTTGTGCCTACCCTTGACCTGTTTGGATCATCACAGAGACCCCGCTGGACTTGGAATTTCAAATTAGTCTCTTGGTCACAAAGTTTTAGCAGATCATGGAGGTGGGTGTGGAGGAAAGCTGAGAGTTAATAAGAGTTTTGGAATTATCTATAAGTGTAAGGCATTTATGCCACCACTCCCTATCCCCACCACAAATCATGAACACACTCTCAGGGACACAGGAATGGACAAAACATTATGAGTTTAAAGTTGTGTGAGCAGAAGAGTCCTGCTGGTTCAGGTTCACTGACTGCATAGCCCATGTTAGTCTGTCCAGGCTGCTGTGACAAAATTCCACGGACTGGTGGCCTAAGAAACTGAAATAAATTTCCTCACAGTTCTGGAGGCTGGAGGTTCAAGATTAAGGAGTGAGGTAATGTGGCTTCCTTCTTAGGTTTTTCTGCTGAGCATGTAGACTGCTGTCTTCCTGTGTATTCACACAGCCACCCCTCTGGGCAGCTGTGCACTCCTGGTGTCTCTCGTGGGTGTCTAGATTTCTTCTTCTTATGAGGACACTAATCAGATTGAATTAGGATCCACTCTAAGGGGCTCATTTTGATTCATTCACTTCTGTAAAGGCCCTATCTTCAAATACTGGGATATTTGGGGATACTCTGTCATATTCTGGGATACTGGGGTTAGGGCTTCAAAACACAAAATGTGTGTGTGAGTGTGGGGGGCCAGTTCAATCCATAGAACCCTTTCCACCCCCTCACTATCTAGATTGAAATTGACCAGTCTGGGATGCTGATTATTTGACTGAAA
This sequence comes from Anoura caudifer, assembly GCA_004027475.1. Classification (NCBI taxonomy): domain Eukaryota; kingdom Metazoa; phylum Chordata; class Mammalia; order Chiroptera; family Phyllostomidae; genus Anoura; species Anoura caudifer. Next base: position 13,755 of record PVKU01014926.1, on the reverse strand, counting down.
TATTTTTCCAATTTTTTTCTTTACTTAAAATATTTTTGCATTTTTATTGTTGTTCAAGTAATCTCCATTAACTTTTTTACGCCTCATTGAGAAGCTTGCTAATAGCCTGCAATTTTCTTCAGAACCTTGAGATCATAAAGAATTTCTGGGTGTCCAGGTAGCCCCCCTGAAGACCACAGGACCTGGGAGAACAGAAGGATCTGCTCAAGCCCACAGGAGCCAGGGCCTAAGCCTAGGGTTTGTAAAGAGGTTTTGATTGATCCCAAAGTAACTTAACTTGGTCTCCTTCCACTTATCCTCAGGCTGTAGATATGCATTTTTAAGAAACCCTGTACCAAGATGCTCTAAAAGTTAAAGTATTGAAAATAGAGTTAATGCAAAAATAATTGAATTGGGGTTGTGCTTTTGCTATGCACTAGAAGGGCTTTAACCATTTACTACATAAAAATAAAGCAGCATGAATTAAAATAATGTATAGATATTATACTTTATTATAAAATTAATAATATAATAATGTCTTGTTAGAAAATTTAGAAAGTATAGATAAATAAAAGAAAGAAAATTTAACTGTAACTCTTAACATAAGGTCATTTATTTTTCTCTGGAAAAATTATGATATAAATACTGTTTTTCAACAAAGAGAACAAGTTTAACTGAAAAGAAGAAATCTCTCTCACAGTGGTAACTTAATGGAATTCATGAATGAGTTAATCCAGTCATGTCTTCAATGAATGTTTATTGAGCACAGTGCATGCCAGGATCATTCTAAGACTGGAGATGGAGCTATAAACAATTAGTCACAGCCCCTGATCTGACATGCTAGTGGAGCAAATAGCAAACCCATAAAAAGTTGCATGTTATTGATTCTAAATGCATATATATTTTTAAAACATCTCTGATATTGAGATGCATCATATAGTCACTGGTCTGTCATGGTCACTTCCTGAAACATGTGACTTCAAAGATTTCACAATGGGTGTCAAGAGCTTGGAAGAAAATTCTGGAGACAATGTATATCACTCTTTAACCTTTATGAGCAAATGGGTTTGGGTGGGAGTGGGGGCACTGACAAATCAGAGGAATGTAGTCACCTCCTGGAAGGTGGAGTCCAAATAGGCACATGCCACAAGATGCAAAGCTGGGCAGGAGCCCAGCCCTGGTGGGTTTAAGGTCTCTTATGGATTTATTTTAAAAAATGCTGCATGACCAGTGATCTTAAGGCACCAAAGATGGCACTGTGTGGAGAAGCAAGCATAAGATGGCTCTGGCTCAAAAAATAATTCAAGAGTTGGAATCTGAAAATGTTCTAGAAATCTTTTAACTGATTTATTTTATTTTAAAAAATGTATGTTCAGGGGGATATATGATAAAATCTATGCCTGATTAGATCTTTAAAAGCTCTCTTAATGAGTATAAAATAATTTTCCATGTGATAAAGAAGCATTGTGTCCTAGTAGAATAGGAGGTAGTTTTTCTCTTAATGGTACACATAAAATACTTGTGTGTATCACAATGTATAGTGTTTTAGATTCTAGGAAATATGGTGCTATATCAGGTGATGAGAGATTCAAATAAATTCAAGGTAAATGTAGGAGCTGTATTAGTCTGCTCAGGCTGTTATAACATAATACCATAGACTGAGTGGCTTAAATCACAGGCATTTATTTCTCACAGTTCTGGAGGCCAAAGTGCAGATGAAGATGCCTATAGATATGGTTACTTACTGGTGAAGAGAATCCTCTTCCTGGCAATCAAAAGGCTGCCTATCTGCTGTATCTAAGACAGGGAAGGAGGAAAAGAGAGAGAGAGGGAGGGAGAATGAGAATGTTTTGGTTAATAATTCCATCAAGGAAGCTCTATTCTTAAGGCCTTATCTAAACTTAATATTCCCCCAAAGACTACCTCCAAATACATCACGTTGGGGTTTAGAGCTTTAACGTATGAATTTTAGAAAAAAATGCAATCATTCGGTTCATTAGGAGAGACTCCTGGTTGGATAGAAGTGGTTTTCAGGAGGAACAAGGAGCACCTGTACTTTTGTCCTGTGTGACTTTGGGGAATGTCTTAACTTCTCTCAGTCTCAGTTTCTCATTGGTCAAGTGGTTCCTGCCCTGCATATTTCACAGGGGTTTGATGATGGTCATTTGATATTTATTCATGTAGTCAGTCACTGAGGACCATGCCCCAGGTCTGTGCTTGGTATTGGGAGTGTGGCATTGAAGAAGGTGGAGATGTTACCCCCCTACAGAGGTACTATTTGATGCAGTACTGACCCAGTTTTCCCCTACTTCCCCAGGGGGACCTCTTCCAGTTCCTTCTGCTTCCTCTTCGCAACTAGTACAAAGTTATGCACAGGGTGTCAGAAAGGGTGTGCCAATTTTTCATCATTTGTTTAAGCCATGTTTGAAAGAAATAAATGAACACTATTAAATGGATTTTTGATGCTTCTTGCTGAAGTTGCTTGGGGTTTAGCACTGGATCTTCCTGGACAAACAGGCCCTTCACTTCCAACTTGCTTTTAGGAGATAACTTGTACTAAGTGATAAGTGACTAATAAAATCTTAAGGTATAACCCTTACCAAATGCATTATTTTTTAAATGGAATCAGTGGTTTGAGATGATAAGTGATGTTTTTACAACAGATTTTAGGTCATAATCATGAAAGAAAAACTTGGTCTCCACCATCACCCCATCCTCACCCAGAGGCCATGTAGGAAAACTAAAACCACCACAGTTACAATCACTACTTCATCTTCCAGGAAGGTTGGGTATACTTTGGGAAATTTCCTCATTGTTATTGTTATTCTATTTATTTTCTACTACAAATAAGTAAATCATTTATCAAACATCCCTCAAACTTAAATATATTTTCAGAGAAAATTTGCTCCTTAATTCTCAAAAGTAAGGGTCTTGATTCTAACTCCAGAGAGTTTTATTTATACTTAATTTGTTTGAACTGCTTCTAACTTTTATTTTCAAACATTTATTGAATGGCAAGGCAATATCCATGTGTTGAAACTTGCATTAAAACACACCCCTGAAAATAATAGATATAAAATAGCATTTAACTTATACTCCTTTTTATTCTCATGTCTGGTGATTAATTTTATTTAATGAAAAATTGTGATTTCTGGATTCAAAGATCAGAGCAATTTTTTTTAATTTTAAAAGAATTTGTCCCTTTTTCTTTGCTGCTACCATCAGCCAACAGGACTCTGGAAAACAGGTGGTGCCTGACATCCAGAATAACCATGCCTTGCATTTGTTGTGGTATGGGTTTGGGTACTATCATCTGTCTAACCATGCTTTTACCACTAGGTCAGCTTCATTTAATGTGAAGTTTTGGAGAACTATGTTCTCAACAATGAACAATAATCAGGTAAAATCACTTCGCTGTTAACAGGTTTGATCAGTGGAGATATTGGTGTTCCAGTGCTGCCCTCACCTGTGTTGAAGTGTGGCCATGTTTATTCTCTGGGCCTGACTTCTGATGCTCATGGAATGGAAGTCTACTGTGAACAGCAGCATCCTCACTCTGGAATTCTTGCAGGCATAGATACAAGGGCTTCTTTTGTCATTCTAATTCCAGGGACTTGTTGCCAAGTTTTGCTCTTGCTCTATGGGCTTCAGTGAAGACTAGCAGTGGGAGAAACACTGCAGCTGAAGAGGGTGGAGAGAGAAGGGCGTCAAAGAGCACCCTTCCTGTGGCAACACCAGCCAAACTCAATGACCTGTGAGAAGCAGCACAAATGGCTGGAGGAAGCCATCTGTAGAGCGCATCCACTTCCATTCTCCTCAAAGAAATGTCTGTTTCTTCTTTACTCCAAGAGTTAAGGCAAATATGTTTAATGTGTATACCTCAAGCACTTCCTTTGATGGCGGTATTCTTCCTCTCATCTTACCACTGAGGAATCACTGAGCTCAATATAGTTAAATCATTTGTTCAAGGTGTCACATGCCAGATTAACCTCTTCTAAAATCAAAACTTTCATTGATTTTTTAGAAAACCATGCTTGTTTATTTATATAGATGACACTCCATATTTATGGAACTTTAAATCTTGTGTTAAAGGTTTTAAAAATTAGTTTTTTACTACATCCCTTAAAGACAGAGACTCCTCTTACAAACTTTTGAAAAAGTGGAGCATGCATAGGCTTTGTAGTTGGACACAACTGGACTCAAAGTCCATGTGCTACTGTGTGATCTTGTGCAAGGTACTAATTCCTTCCCCACCTGAAGTTCTGCATTTATCACATGAAAGTGCTTGTACTATGAAATAGTAGACATGAGGTAAATATCACCCTTTGTATAATTCTATCACATGAACTGATCACAACGAAGAAACTTCATGTTAAGGATGATGAGTATTTCTTAAAAGTATTATTTAATTAATCTTCACACACATGTAGTGTTCACACACAGTAATTTGGTGAGAGGTGTCAGGGTGATAATTTGCTCATTGGTAAAGTAGGGTCAAATTTAATACACTATATTGGAGATGTGTAAAAGAAAACAGTAGTTTTCCTTATTTTTTTTAACTTGAACACGCATTACTCTTGAGCCCCCATTCTCATTGCTGCCAGAAGACACTTAAATTTGACAACTAAAGATAATGATCTCTTTCTCTTTAAAAATAGTCCTGAATCAGATATATTGGTCCAATTAAAATTCAGATTCCCTATGAGGGTCTTTATCCCCACCCCTTACTCGCTCTCTTGAGGATGGCATCTGAATGAATCAGTATATTTGTTATAGCCCAGGCTTGGTTAATATCATCTGGGCAGCCATGTTTTTATCACCAGGTCAGCTCAGGAATTTCCTTGGAGCTGATACGAACATTCCCCCCTAGTCACTTTGTGCCTTGACGATGCAAGGCACAATGATCTGCTAAAAAATGGTAGGTCCTGCATGGGCCTCAGGCATCCTCCTAGTGCATCATCCTAGTGCCTGATGGGAAGTTCTGTGGTCTCTGAACTCAACATCTCTTTCAACTGATTCCAGAATCCCATGGGCCATTGGTTCTCTCAGTACTTTCTGTCCTAAGAGTTTGTTGAAGGAGCCAAACAACTAAGCAATAATTAGAAAAAAGTGTAATAGGTGCTGTGATAGAGCAAGGGCTGAGCATGGGGGATGGAAGCTGGAAATCAGGAGCACTGACTCCTGGGAAAGGTTTCCTGGGAAAGGTTGCTCTCAAACTACAACTGCATGTTGTGTAGGAAGATGTTGCCCAGCCTGAGGGCAGAGAGTGTTTTGACAGTTGGGGTGGAAAGGAGGGGTGCTTGTTCCACACAGGTAATAGCATGTAAAAGGGCCCAGTGGCAGGATTATTTAGGAAATGGAAAGGTAAGGGTCAGGTATGTGTAGGTGGAGCTAGGAGCAGCAAAAGATGAGGCTGGAGAAGGAAGCTGGGACCACATCAGAAGGAACCATTGTGACCATAGCCAGCCACAGCTGAGAGCGGTGGGAAGCTGCTGAAAGTTTGTAAGCATAGTGAGGTTGTCTTGTGTAAAGGTGACTGGGCTGAACCATAGAGGATGATTAGAGTTGTCCATTGAAGTAGCCTAGATGTTTGTTAGAAGAAAGATGACAAACTGGAATATCCCCTTTTCATGCTATGGGTTGGCATCCAAGATCATTAAATAGAAGACACCAGCGCTCAAATATTATCAGAAAAGTATCCTATTTTAACTTATAGAAAATTCCATATATTTCATGGTTTCTTTTCTATCCATACTCCACTGAAAAATAAATTATGGTACAAAAAAACTTCAATGAATAATGACTAAAAGAGTAAAATGCAGACATTTAATATCTCATCAACTGCTCTGTCACTGTAGTGTATCTTACTATTGTTCACAAATATGCACTGCCCTTCCAGGGTGGGGTCATAATCTCCCTGTGTTTATGTGACATGCCTTTGACAATTAAATGATCAGAAGTTACATGTGATACTATATGACACAGAGACTTGGGGGAATGTTTGTTATCCCAGCATAACCTGGTCTGATAAACATAATGTATTACATCATAGAATAATTTTATACCAAACATGGGATTTTTTAATTTTTATTTTTCAAATTTTACTTTTAATTACAGCTTACTTTTAATATTATTTTGTATTGGTTTCAGGTGTAGCATGGTAGTTAGACAGTCATATACTTTACAAACTGTTTACACCTATATTTACAATACCCACCTGCTAACATATATAGTTATTGCAATATTATTGACTGTATTTCCTATTCCATACTTTACATCCACATGACTATTTTGTAACTACCCATTTGTACTTCTTAATCCCTTTACCTCTTTTGCCCAGTCATCTGGCGACTGCCAGTCTGCTCTCTGTGTCTATGAGTCTGTCAAACATGGGATTTTAAAGTACCTCAATTTTCTATGGAAATGGAAAATCTGAAAACAGTAATTAATTTGCTTTTGTGGGCACTCAATACCTTCTGGATGAACTGAGGATGATGAGGCAGCCAAGGAGAGAAAGGGGCAATGGCATTCTCTAGCCAAAGATCTGGCCCAGGGACCTTCCCTTTGTGGTTTCTTCTTGCGTTTGCCCTGTGGCCCCATTCATCTCCTTTCTCCAGCTTCCTATATGAATCCTTGTTAAGCTAATGGGAGCTTTGTTGGAAGAATTCCCATGATGATGCCCTAATTTGTTACTTTCCAGTAAATGAATTGACTTGAATTTTGCACGTGGGCAGTTTGCTTTAAGATGCTTCTCAGCTTAAGTTAATCAGTTTACAAGCTCTGTGCCATACTGGGTTGCCAGGAAGGGCTCTGAATCCTTCACAGGGACTCAAATGACACAATGTTGAACAGAAAGTTCAATGAAAGTCTGCAAAACCCAAGCAAGTAAAATGCATTCTTTTTTTTATTCCAATGTGTCAGTATTTCTGTCATTTTTAAGGAATTGTAACATTTGGTTTCTGGTATTTAACTGTATCAATGTGCTTTGGATGTCTGTTTGACAAAATTCCCAGCATGCTGTTTATTACTATCTTATGGGAGCTGGTCCTTGGTGGTAATTATAAAATGCTTGGTTCTAAATGTGCTCTTTTACTGTTTACTGCATCTGGTTTCCTTAGGTTCTCTAGAGGGAAGTGTCCATGGAAATCTATGAAGGGGGGACACAGCTTACAAGTTACATCTCTCCTGTATCACAGGGAAGTGTGTTTTCTCCCAGAGACCTCGCTTTCTATTTTCCAAATTTTTAGATATTTAATTTATTCATTCATTGTCCCCAAACTATTTGAAGCAGTTTATGAATATTTATCTTAGTAATTAAAAAAATATCCTGTGAGGTCATGGCATAAGAATTGTAAGTGAAGGTCTTGACTTTTCAGATTCTTGCCTTCCTTGCTCAGCTTTAGCCACTCAGTGTATGTACAAAAGATACATTAATATCTTTTTAAATATTGGTGGAATTTGTCTAGGCTTATCACCTACAGAAGAATAAAGCCAATTGCTACCTTTAAAGACAGAATATCTTGCCATTAATTCATCAGAATTTCTGTTGACGTAGCTTACAACTTCGTGTGCATTCTTTGGGATAGTGTTGAAGTTGGAGCGCTGGGCACTGGAGTAAAATTCCAGTGAAAAGGTTTGGGTTTCTGTAGAGGCACAAAGTTTTGATTATTTAGTGTTTCTTTGCTGGAGGGGGCCTCTAGGCTGCCTTCCCATGCTGAAGAGAAAATGCAGTTACTTCATTAAAGATTATGTTTTTTAATATCCATTTTTGACATAACTGTCAGATTGTAAAACAAATATTCCAATGGGATTTTTAAAAATTTTGAACTAGCATTGATTTATTGCTTATTAAAGAGTCCAAAAATTGTTTTCTCTCAGGAAAAGAAAGTAGAGATCCTTTATTTTCTTTTTCTTTTTTCTTTTTTCCATCACCATGTGTCCCCCATACCCTCTCCCACCTCCACCCCTTCTCCTCCCCCTGCAGTCACCACACTGTTGTGCCAGTTCATGAATTCTTTCTTTTTTTTCTTTTTGCTCAATCCCTCCAGCTCCCAACCAGCCCATTCACCCCTAGCTGTCAGCCTGCTCTCTATGAGTCTGTCTCTATTTTGCTTGTTAGTCCAGTGGGATTTGAGGCCTGGCTTCATTCATCTGGGAAGCAGTCTCATCATGCTGCCAGTGAGCAGAGAGTCCTTGTGATTTGGAGCTCTTCCAATCCTTGGGCTAAAGCTCTGAATCACCATCGTGTTTCCTTTTGAAAATGACTTGTTTTTCTTCATTCCTGAAACAGTATCCATTTTCTACTGTGTGTTACACTTGTGAAAGTAGCTTTGACTACATTTTGACTACATTCAGGTTATGCTCTGAAATTATTTCTACAATTAAAATGTTTTCTTAAAAAGTTACAAATGGATTGTATGGTTTCCTTCATTTTCCTCTTCTTCCTTCTATAAAAAGGAAGTAGATTCTTTGTACAAGGTCTGTCCAGAAGGTATCTAGCCATGTAATATGAAAAATAGACACATTTATTGGAGAAGATACAAGATACAAGAAACATTATACACAGGACAATGACACCTCAGTCCCCTTCAAAATAGGTATCTTGGGACTTCACACAGTTCTCCCAGTCATCATCAGCTGCCCCATTGTAGTTTCCTGACTCTCATCTACTATCTGAAATCTCTTCCCTTTCAAAGGTGATTTTAGTTTTTGGAAAAGCCAGAAGTCACAGGGCACCAAATCTGGGCTCTGGGGGGGGCTGAGTCACCTGGGTGGTTTGATGTTTTGCCAAAAAACTCTGTATGAGAAGTGATGCATGGGCAGGTGTATTATGACGAAGCTGCCAATCATCAGTTACACATAGCTTCAGCTCTCTGAATAATCCAAATAGTTTCCACAGAGGAATATTCAAGCTTAACACAATATTTGATGCAGATTGGTTGCTCTACTTGCTCAGGCAATTTTGAATGCCATGGCCACACAGTACACATGCTCACTCAATAGTGTTCACTGACCCCACTAATTAGTACAATGAAGTCATCATTGTTCATGTGTGTGCATTCCAGTCCACTTTCCTTGGCTGCCAGGTTCCATTGATGTCATGCAAACTGTGGCTGGACTTTTTCTGGACAGACCTCATATATTCTCTGGGAAGAAGGGCAGAGGTGCTATGTGGGAATGTATCTATTTTCCCAAACATTATTTTATGTAGCAGTCTCTGCCAGCTTCCACATTTATGTAGTCAGTAGGCTTAAGGCAGATGAGAAGAAGAGTTTTGGTTGGTACAAAATTTAGTTTCCTTAGAAGAGTGGTACAGAAAATTTGTCTGGTTCTATTATTTGGATATTAAAGAAATCCACTAGGACTTTGAGTATTTTTTAGAACGTGACCTACCTTACATCAGTTAGAAAATTTCTTATTTTTTCCTTGCAGTTTGGTACAGGGAAAAGTTTATGCAATTTGGAGTTAGAATAGATGTAGGACAAATTTCCTGCCTTTTTGAGCTCCAGTTTTTCAATTGAGGTATTAGCTGCCTCTCTATATGTTTGTGAGGGTTGAATGAGATAATGTATTAAAAATCAACATCCCATCAAACACATGGTAGTCACTCAGTAAATATCCATCCCTTTTCACCTTTTTTTCTCTGACATATTTTTTTCCTTAAGGAAAATCTTAACATTAGCTTTAAAGCAAATGATATATAGAATAGATGAAGGATGGAAAAAGGAAGGGAGACAGAGATTTAACAAAAGAGAAGAAAATGAGTAAAGAGATGCTATCAACATAAAATGAAAATTAGTTTAGAAACACAATTTTAGTTAAAATGATTATTTGGCATTTTGCTAACTTAAGTAATTATTCAGATTTTAAATAAAAATTGATTGCATAACATTTATTCAGTACCTACTAATTGCCAAGTATGAGGAAAGGTACTAAGGGATTAAAAGGTGAGTACACTGATGCCAGCCCCTCTAGAAGCTCACGCTCATGGGGGAAACTGACAGAAAAGTAATGATCTCTAATAAGATATGCTAAGTTCTGTAATAAAGAAAATTCTGCACATTGGTGTACAGGTGGTGATGTTGTTACACTAAAAGGATTACTTATATTAAAGTTCCATTGTTACGGAAAATAATTCGGAAAATAATGACTCTGGCGCAATTTGGGTGACTGAGTGAGGCTTTATTACACGTGCGGACCCAGAGGAGGCAGTCTCCAAATTCTGGGCCCCGAACCTTGGCTGGGCAGGGCTTTTATTGCTCTCTGGATGCCATATCCTACGTGGCAAAAGCAGGAGGTACAGAAGCTGATGCAAAAATAACTCTAGCCTTGAGGTGTCTTTATTGGAAGCTGGGTGTACAGAAGCCAAAGCAGAAGTTATGACTACCTAACCAAAACCCGACAGTTTTGCGGTTTCTAAGTAACCTAAACAAAACTCTTTCCCAGTTCCCGGTCCCTCTTCTGGGCCACTTTGTCCTAGTTGACTTTTCTTCTACACCATGAGCTCCTATAGTCTCTAGCACATTACAGAGATTTTTATGCATTGCTTTTCTGCCATGAAAATTTCTTGCCATTGGGTAGACTGTTAGGGTAATTGGTTTGCTCAGGCTCAGAATAAGTTATTTTGGCTTCTTTAAAAATTCTGAGTAGTGAGGTAAAATGCTTGAGTATTAGAGGAAGTCATAGAAAATCAATTTCCTCAAGGGTTAAAAAGTTTTATCATTTATGTTTTATTTTGTAGCAAAACAAACAAATGCACAGGAAATAAGACTCAAGTAAAGCATCTCACCATGTAGCCCTCTAAAGTAAGCTGGCATCTCCAATGAGTAGGTACAGGCTGGAGAGAAGGCCCTGTTGCTCATAGCTTTAGTCACATGTGTCAGTTTCTTATTTAGAGAGATGTGTTCTGTAGTTGACATGAAAAGTTTTGATGACACACTGCTCTAATTGTCCCCTACCCTCTGGAAGAGCTGAATCCACAACCCAGTTCTGGGTGACATATTTTTGCCCTTCTTGCTGTTTATCAGTCTCCACTAATGGGTCATCACATCAAGTTAACCTGCAAATGCAAACTCCTGAGCCATTTAATGAGATCCTTACCTACGGCCAACTTTGAGGTCTCTATTGAACTCTCTCTCATCTCTTCTTCTGATGAACAACAATGGAAATAATGCTTCCATTGTGATAAATGCATCTTGGTTAGAGATGTCAGGTTTAGGGGTGCCTGGTCTCTGAAGCTGGCTAAGGCATCACTTCTTTGCTGGGACAAGATAGAGGGCTCACTGAAGTGATTAGGGCAATTATTCAGTTACCTGTCATGGCTAATCAGTCTGGCCCATCTGATGGACAGAGGTGGCCTAGCCTTACCTTCTCAGACCAACCATTGTTATCAATGGCATTTTTGCCTCCAGCATCTTCTCAGATATGCTCAATTTTCAAACATTTAGTGACAAAATTAACTTTCTTGCATCTGAAGCTTATTATGATTTTACTGTTTTTCTGTGATTTCTCTATCTCACTTGACATGTTTTACTGCTGAGTACCCTTGTGATAAAGCAAGAATTCGTCTAATTTTCTTTCATCCCATCAAATCGCTGAGGAGGAAAGAAATTTGGTGTCAAGGAGGAGGAAAATGGCTATATCTGATGTGGAAGTTATTGAAGGAGAAAAATTTATCATTAATCACTGTGATCCTTGACATCAATATTATCATTAGCACCATCATCATCACCATAATTATTATCATCTTAATCAATTGTCACTTTCACCTGCATTATCCTTGTTTTCACTGCATCAGGTACTCGTGTGTGTATGTGAAGGAGTACTAGAATGCCCTAAAAATGGAATTAAATATACATAGTCCTGCCTCTCTAAGTCATGCAATTTAAGGCAACTAAGATTCAAACATACACTCTCAATAAAATGTTAAAATTTGAGTAAAAGGTAAATGAGAGCTTAGACAGCAAAAATAATTGAAACATTGCTTTTACACATAACAGTTTTTTTAAAAAAGTATGAGATATAAAGGAAAAGTACAAATGCTGGGTACTTCATCTAGAGCATGGTCAGGAGAATGTTTTTACTCCCTCGTCTAATTTGTGAAAGAGAGAATTATGGAAGAGGTGAGATTATTTTAAGAAAAGGGAAATAGATGTTTTGCTTGATAGGGTATTTCGGCTGTACTAATACCTTTATTAAAATTACTTTTGTACTTTGGTAATTTTAATAGAAGTAGGATTATTTTCTTCTGCTGATCCTGGACAACAGTAAAGATAAGATTGGGATGGACATTTCCTTGGTCCTCAGGAGTAGCCCTTATACATGACAAGGTATTTGACTTGATTTGGGTCAGTGAAATTTTTTTCTCTCTTGCTGATTTCCATTTATCCTGAGAACTCAGAACTCAGTGGGCACTTCTCTTAGTTATGGTCCAGTAATAGCATTTAGCAGTTACTACCTTTCTGAAATCAGCAAGTTTCCTAGTGGAACTGAAAGCAAGATCCTCTGCTGATAACTGATAATTACTGGCTAGACTTTAGCTCATGTTGTTTTTCTTGTCAGAAGTGCCTTTTTGGATAACCATCATTTACTAAAACCTGATTTTTCATTCTGGTCCAGCCCAAGTTGCCCCTCTGTTGAGAAATATTTTTACCAAATAGAGTTGTCTTAAGTGATATTTGGGGGTTCGGAATGTGGGTGATCCTGTTGAATTCCCATAGTATTTAGTACCTCACAAAACAGATATTATCTTGTATTTTTTTTTTTTGTTTAATTTCTGTCTATCTAACCACATATTAAGTCTCTTCAAGAGAGCCATGACCTGGTGGAAGTAATTTAATCTCACTGAACCTTAAAGTCCCCACCTCTAATAGGGGAGATAGTAATATCTTCCTGATTCACTCCACAGGCCATTTTGTAGCTAAGGATCTTATATTGTATATTGAATGAATGTATTAAAATATGTTGAAAGTATAAAATATACTGTGCAAATATAAGTCCACAGGTCCATAAAATTACAGATCTGTCAGAGATCACCTGATCCAATGCTTTTGTTTTAGAGATAAGAAACCAAAGTCCTTGAAGGGAAAGTCACAGAGCTGGCTAGTGTGGCTGAGCCTGTGCTTGGGATTCTGGATGCTGAGCCAGGTGCTCTCAGTTCTTCACCCTGCTCCTTCTCTCATTAGTTAGAACCATGCACTTACTGGACCCTGAATAGTTGTTTGCTCATTAGAGTTAACACAACTGGAGTGTGAAGAACTGAAAGTACATCCTTTACTGAAAGTGGAAGCTAATAGAAAGTTGAAGGATCAGCAGAAAGACAGTGAGAGTCTTGGTGGCTTCAAGAGGAATGGGGAGAGGCAGGGCTTTGGAGGATGAATAGGGGCATGGATAAGGGAGGTAGGGCCTATGGAGTTGAACTTTGCTGGTGCTGTACATTTTCCGGGTTGCATGGCTAGCTTAAATGTGTGGGAGAAACTTGAGTGGATTTATGTTTGGATGAGAAGCTCACTTATCTCCTTCAGTAGTCCACTGCCTTCAACTGTGACTCCTCATATCTATTGTCCAAAGAATGACTCTTTCCTTTCCTTTCCTTTCCTTTCCTTTCCTTTCCTTTCCTTTCCTTTCCTTTCCTTTCCTTTCCTTTCCTTTCCTTTCCTTTCCTTTCCTTTCCTTTTCTTCTCTTTTCTTTTTTCTTTCTTTTCTCCTTCCTTCCTTCCTTCCTTCCTTCCTTCCTTCCTTCCTTCCTTCCTTCCTTCCTTCCTTCCTTCCTTCCTT
>PVKU01014925.1:0-20535 GCA_004027475.1 Anoura caudifer | reverse complement strand
AAAAATTTTAAAGATTTTATTTTTAGAGAGACAGGAAGGGAGGGAGAAAGAGAGGGAGAGAAACATCAATGTGTGGTTGCCTCTCGTGCACCCCCCTAATGGGGACCTGGCCCACAACCCAGGCATGAGCCCTGACTGGGAATCGAACTAGTGACCCTTTAGTTCACATGCCTGCAGTCAATCCACTGCAGTGACTCTTTGGTTTGCAGGCTGGTACTCAATCCACTGAACCATACCAGCCAGGGTGAAAAAACACACTCTTAAAAAACCAATGTGTTAAAGAAGAAATCAAAAGGAAAATTAGAAAATATCTTGAGGCAAATGAAAATAAAATGACAACATATGAAATCTTATGGGATATGGCAAAAGCAGTACTAACAGGAAAGCTTGTAGTGGTAAACACCTACAATTAAAAAAAGGTAAGATCTCAAACAATAAATTAACACCTCAAGCAACTAGAAAAAGAAGAAACAACTAAGCCCAAAATTAGGAGAAGAAAGGAAATAATACAGATTAGAGAAAAAAACAAATGAACTAGAAAAGAGAAAAGCAACAGAAAAAAAATCAGTAAAACTAAGGGTTGGTTTTTTGCAACAAAATTGACAAGCCTTAGCTAGACTAAGAAAAAAAGAGAGAAAACTGACAATAGAAATCAGAAATAAAAGAGGAGACATTTCAATTAATGACACAGGAATAAAAAGAATTATAAGATTGCCATGAATAATTATATGCCAAACACATCTGATAACCTAGAACAAATAGATAAATTCCTAGAAACATACAACTCACCAACACTTAATCCTGAAGAAACAGAAAATATGAATATAACCTATGACTATAAGGAGACTTAACCAGTAATCAACAACCTCCCATCAAAGAAAACCTCAGAACCAGCTGGATTCACTGGAGAATTCTACCAAACTTTTACAAAATAATTTACACCAATCCTTCTCAAAATTTTCTCCCCAAAATGAACAGCAGGTAATGCTTCAAAATCATTTTATGAAACCTGCATTATCCTGATACTAAAGCCACACAAAGATGCCAAAAGAAAACTTTAGTCCAATATCTCCAATTAATATAGATGCAAAAATCCTCAGCAATATACTAGCAAACTGAATTCAACAACACTTTAAAATGATCCTATACCATGACCAATTGGGACTTATCCCTATGATGTAAGGATGATTCAGTATGCAAAAATTAACCAATGCAATATACTGCTTTAACAGAAGGAAGGATAAAAATCACATGATCATCTTAATAGATGCAGAAAAAGCATTTGAAAAAAATCAACATATTTTCACAATTAAACAATGAACAAACTAGGAATAAAAGGAAATTGCTTCAACATAATAAAGGCCATATATTTAAAGTCCACAATTAACATCATATTTAAAAGTAAAAAACTGAAAACTTTTCCAGAGATCAGGAACAAGGCAAGGATTCTCACTTAAACCACTTTCATTCAACATAGTACTGGAAGTCCTAACCAGGGCAATTAGGTAAGAAAAAAGAAATAAAAGTCATCCAAATCAGAAAAGGAGTAGAACTGTCCTCATTTGCAGATGTGTGTGTATATGTGTGTATATGTAGAGATCGATCGATCGATAGTCTGTCCAGAAAGTATCCAGCCATGTAATATGAAAAAATAGAGACATTTACTGAAGAAGATACAAGATATAAGGAACATTATTCATAGGACAATGATGCCTCAGTCCTCTTCAAAGTTGGCACCTTGGGATCTCACATAGTTCTCCCAATCGCCATCAGCTGCCCTGTTGAATTTTCCTGAATTTCATCAATAGTCTGAATGAAATCTCTTCCTTTTCAAAGGCAATTTTAGTTTAAGTCACAAGATGCCAAAAATGGGCTGTAGAGCAGCTGAGTCACCTGGGCAATTTGATATTATACCAGAAAACTGCATGAGACATGATACATGAGTGGGCACTTTGTTGTGATGAAGCCAACAATCACCAGCTGCCATAGTTGTGGCATTCTGAATCGCCCGAATAATTTCCCAAGAGGAGTGCTCAAGCTTATGCAAAACTTGATGCAGATTCGTTGCTCTCTGACCCCTCTGACCCCTCCCCTACATATAGCACCACAATGCAGCCATGTGGGTTGCCCCACCCTGGTGAATACCTAAGGCTCTGACTCTTACAATGTAATGGGTGTGCTGAGATAAAGAAATATGTCAAATGAAAGAAGAGATCAAAACTCCAGAAAAACAACTATGCAACGAAGACATAGCCAACCTATCTGACGCAGAGTTAAAACCACTGGTAATCAGGATGTTCACAGAAATGTTGAGTATGGTCACAAAACAGAGGAAAAAGTGAAGAAAAATATACAGGGAACTGACAGTGAAGGGAAGGAAACCAGGACTCAAATCAATGACCTGGAGCAGAAGGCAGAAATAAACATTCAACCAGCACAGAATAAGGAAACAAAAATTCAAAAAAAATGAGGAGAGGCTTAGGAACATCTGGGACAACTTTAAATGCTCCAACATCCAAATCATAGGGGTGCCAGAAGGAGAAGAGGAAGAGCAAGAAAGTGAAAACTTATTTGAAAAAATAATGAAGGAAAACTTCCCCTATCTGACAAAGGAAATAGACTTCCAGGAAGTCCAGGAAGCTCAGAGAGTCCCAACGAAGTTGGACCCAAGGAAAGACACACCAAGGCACACCATAATTACATTAGCCAAGATGAAAGATAAGGAGAGAATCTTAAAAGCAGCAAGAGAAAAGGAGACAGTTACCTACAAAGGAGTTCACATAAGACTGTTGGCTGATTTCTCAAAAGAAACCTTGAGGCAAGAAGGGGCTGGAAAGAAGTATTCCAAGTCATGAAAGGCAAGGACTTACATCCAAAATTACTCTATATAGCAAAGCTATCATTTAGAATGGAAGGGCAGATAAAGAGCTTCCCCAGCAAGGTCAAGTTAAAGGAGTTCATCATCACCAAGCCCTTATTATATAAAATGTTAAAGGGGCTTATCTAAGAAAAAGAAGATGATCCAAACTATGAGCAGTAAAATAACAACAAATTCACAACTATCAACAACTGAACCTAAAAACAAACTAAGCAAACAACTAAAACAGAAATAGAAATCACAGAAATGGAGATTACATGGAAGGTTAGCAGCAGGAAGGGGAGCAGGGAGAATGGAGGAAAAGGTACAGGGCATAAATGGTAGCATAAACGATAGGCATAAAATAGATAGGGGGAGGTTAAGAATAGTATAGAAAATGGAGAAGCCAAAGATCTTATATATACTACCCATGTTCATGAACGAAGGTTGGGGGGAATGCTGGTGGGAGGGGGAATGGAAGACAGAGTAGAAGGGGAATAAAGGGGAGAAAAAATGGGACAGCTTTGATAGCATTTAATCAATAAAATATACTTTAAAAGAAGAAACAAATATGCTGGGAAAACTGTATATCGACAGGCAAAAGAATAAAATTAGACCCTTATACCATAAACAAAAATCAAATCAACTCAAAATTAATTAAAAACTTAAATATAAAATCTGAAATTAGAAAACTCTTAGAAGAAAATGTAGAGGAATAGCTTCATAGGATTGGTCTTGGCAATGATTTCTTGGATATGACCTCGAAAGCTCATGAAACAAAAGCAAAATTAGACAAGTGAGACTGTACCAAATTAAAGAGCTTCTGTGTAGCAAATGAATTAATCAGCAGAATGTAAAGGTAACTATGGACTGAGAGACAGTATTTACAAACCATATACCAGATAAGAGGTTAACACCCAAAAGAGGAACTCCTACAACTCAATAGCAAAAAGAGCAAATGGCCTGACTAAAAAAATAGGCAAACCATTTTAACAGACGTCTCCAAAAAAGACAAATGGCCAAGACGTATATGCTCAACATCACTAAGCATAAGGAAAATGCAAATGAAGACCATAATCACCTAATATCTATTAGGATAGCTAATGTCAGAGAGAGAGAGAGAGAGAGAGAAAGGAAAGAAGAAAGGAAATGACAAGTGTTGGCAGGATGTGGAGAAATTGGAACCCTTGTGCCCTGATGGTAGAAATGTAAAATGGTTCATCCCCTATGAAAATCAGTATGGAGGTTCCTCAAAAAATTAAAAATAGAAATACCATATGATCCAGCAATCCCACTTTTAGGTATTTGTCAAAAAAATTGAAATCAGAATCTCAAAGAGTTATTTGCAATCCATATTCATTGCAGCATTATTTATAATAGCTAAGAGTAGGAAACAATCTAAATGTCTATGAATGAATGAATAAAATGTAGTCTATATACACAATGGAATTTTTTCAGTCTTAAAAATGAAATCCTATAATATGCTGCAACATAGATAAACCCTGAGTGATGCAGATACCCGCCAGCAGTGTCCGCGTCATTATGTATGAAATAAAACATTCATACAGACTAGCGAGTCCGGTGGAGGAAAAAGGACAGCATGGCTTTTCTCTCAAGGGGAGCAAAATCCACAGCCTCCACCATGACAGGCTTTTATTTTATATCTGGCCACAGTATTACATGATGGTCCTCACTCACTACGTACAGGTTCACTATAGGTGGTTACCTTTTACAGACAACAAAGGAGCCAATGCCGCTAATCACATCACAGAAGAAGGATATTTGCAAATGAAAAGGCAAAAGTGGTTTGAACCAGTTACACTGGTCCTTGCAAGGTTTAGCATGGTTTTAGGAAGTTACAATAAGCACTTGCTATCCCAATCCAGGGTGAAGGAGTTTCAGCAACAGCAAGACTCAAAGCGGCTTAGATATATTGCAAACCTGATTTCCCACAATAGAACCTATCTGTGGGTGTGGGTCCTGTGCATCTCCAAGTGGGAGCTGGGCCCACGCCACGCAGAAGGATCTCCCACACCTGAAGACATTACACTATGTAGAATAAGCCAGTTACAAAAAAATACTACATGATACCACTTATCTATATGAGGTATCTATAGCAGTCAAACTCATAAAAACAGAAAGGGGAATGGTAGTTCCCAGGGGCAGAGGGAGGGGGAAATGAGGAGTCATTATTCAACAGGTATAGAGTTTCAGTCATGCAAGATGAAAAAGATCTAGAGATCTGATGTACAGCAATGTATTGTTAACAATAATGTACTGTAAACTTAAACATTTGTTCAGAGAGTAAATTTCACATTATGTGTTTTTTTCCAACAATAAAAGGAAGGAGGAAGGAAGCAAGGGAGGGAGGGAGGAGAAAGGAAGGGTTGAAGGAAGGAAGAAAGGAGGGAGAGAAAAGAAGGACACAAAGCAGGGAAACTGGGTCAAGTGGCCCCTAGAATGTGAAGATGTGGCATCTCAGACCCTTCAGTGGCTCCAGCTGGATTTTATTACTTTTGATTATGGAGCAATGGCATGACATTGTTGAGAAACAGTTGGAACTCGATTGTGACTGATAATTTTGCTTATACATTTGCAAATACACATTTATCAGGGTATCATGGTTTGTTCTTACACACACCCCTAGATGCTGGGAATCCTAGAGATGGGCATCTATACTTCTGCAGTCCCGGAACTCATGCCAATGTGCATGGCTCTTAGTAGAATTCATCCTTCGCAGTTCTGTGGTGGGGCTCAGGCTTTCCTCTCTGACTACTAGGAAGGCTAAGAAAATATCTGTGCATCTGAACCCAAGAATGTCACCTCAGGAACCTCATTCCTCCTTCACACACTCTTTCCATGCTCCATGCCAGGGGCCACATGGTCTGCTCTGATCTGCAGTGCTTAACAGTTGGGTCCTGTCCTGTATCTGTTTTCTATTAGGCTATTGCTCATATTTCCAATATGCGTTTTCAAACACCTTATTATAAAAATTTTCAAACATGGATAACATTGAAAGAATTCTACGATAAATATTCATATTCATTTATACAATACTTAATTGTACAATGGATCCACCCTTATCATGTATCTATCCATTTATCTAATCATTAATTCTATTTTCAGTGCTTTGTAAAATAAAACTTTTTATTTTTAGATAGTTATAGATTTATACTTTGTTGTAAGAAATCATGCAGAGAAATCCTGCATACCCTTTACGCTTTTTCACCCCAGGAATAACATCTTGCGAAATTATAGTACATTATCACCACCAGGTTATTGACATGGATATAGTCAAGATACAAACATTTCCATTACCACAAGGATCTCTCATGCTACCCTTTTATTCTCCTTTCCCAACCTTTCATCAACCCCTGGCAACCACTAAGCTATTCTCCATTTCCATAATTTTGTGTGTCAAAATGTTATATAAATGAAATCATGCAGTTGTAGCCTTTTGGGATTCCTTTCTTCACTCAGCATCATTCTCTAGAGATTCAGGTTGTTGCATATTATCAACAGTTCATTCCCAGTGTGATTTCAAAGGCATTTCACACCCAGGGGAAGTTCTTCAAGAGCTGTGTCAATATCACCCTATAAAACCTCTGGCAATCTTTTAGAAGGAAACATTATTTAGAGTCTTTCCTTTTTTAAAAAACAATCAACTTACTGAGGTTTTGATACTTTGTGGTAGTGGTCATGAACATTTTGAAAAGTTTCCAGTGTGATTTTTGTATGTGTGAATTGGAGAAGGAAATAAAAATGTCAGTGGTCATATTCATCTTGCATAAAATATTTGAACTTTATGCTGCACTAAAACAATAAATTGTCTCCGTAATAAGACATGGGCAATTAAACAAGCAGGAGAAACAATTCATGTAGCTTGAGTTGAATAGAAGCAGTGTAATTGAAGTAATGTAATCACAGCCTTGGAGCCCAAGGAGGAGGTGTGTATCCAGGAGAAGTGACTGGTTTATACTTCTTTATATAATGTGTAAGAAGTGTAATTTAATTTGCAAACAGCAATCTTTAGAAATCAATTAGGAGTGTATTCCAAAGAAGGCAAACATCACTCAGAGATTTATGTACTTCTCCGAACGAGGAGGTAAGTTTAGCATTTAGCGCTCAAGCCTGGCCATCCACACATCCACAGGGTGAATCCCAGGATGGAAGGAAGTGGTGGGGTCACAAGGAGAGGAGTCCTTCCTTGCAGGTGGCTGTAGCAGAGAACAGTGCAGGTGTGAGCCTGTGCTCCAGGGCTGGGAAGCTGCTGACCTGCATGGCAGGACTGATGCTCAGAGCTCTGGGAGGTGATACATCCACACAGCGGATTAACCTGAGATAAACTGAGGGCTGGCTGGCTCCCACTAGTGGAAAAATCCTCCTGCACTATGGAGAAGAAAAAGCCCTTTGCCTGTACTAGTTGGTGGAGGCAAAGACCTGGTATTTTCACTATATTGTGGCCTTGCTTTTTCAGTTATTTCTAGCTCAGAATTTTCCTCCATGTGTTCCTTAGAACATATGAGGGCAACCCGCGCCCCAAGAATGAAATTATCTTCTAGAGGGCAGGCCCCTTGTAGTACAGGCTTCCCCCACTAGGTGAGTGTTCTAGGAACCTACTGTATCAGGGTACCAGCTGGCATTGCTGTGTGAGGCTGCATTTGGCTTCGGTGAATTTTTTCTGAAGACTCTTTCAATGCATCCACCCATTTCATGAGGGGTGATTTACTAGCACACCTGCCTATACCATGCTAAATATTCAACAGTTTTTGACAAAAAAAACAGCAGGACCCCCATGCCCCACCCCTCTATTCACCCAATCTCGCCCAGAGCAACTTTTTTTTGTTTCCCTGCATGAAAAAAGCCGTCAAAGGGAAACAGTTTGCCAATGTGGAAGAGGTGAAACAAAAAACAGCAGAAACACTTAAAAGGAATTAGAATCAACAAGTTCAAAAACTGTTTTGAGCAGCGGAAAATCCGTTTTGATAGGTGTATTGCATCAAATGGAGAGAACTTTGAAGGTGACAGAAGTATAAACATGTTAAGAATAAATACAGGATTTGTTATAAATAAATTCCGGGTTTTGTTGGGTTCCCCTTCATAGACCCACAGCGGTCAATCTCACAGGAATTAGCAAATAAAGAGTTTACGGTCAGGCAGGCTTGGGAAATGCTGGTTAATCAGAATGAGCAGGTAGCTTCACTGCAGGACTGCTTGGACCTTTGACAAGAGACTGTATGCAGGCAACCTACAGATTGTTACAAGTAAGATTGGACAGTTACAATTAGATTATATGATTATAATCAGATTTTTAATAATGCATCTAACCATATACATTTCTGAGGCTTATCTTACGTTCTTGTGAAGTTTTGCCCAGACTAAAGCTCTGGGTCCCTCTGAGGAAGGCTGACCTGCTTGGTTCCTGCGTGTGAGGCCTGCATGCACAGGAATATCACGACCACGAGCAGGTAAGCTCCCTGCTGCAGGGCTTCCCATTGAGTCCCTGATGTATCTCCACTGCCTGGGACAGTGCCTGGCTTGTGGGAAGTGCTCAATGAATGCTGGTTAAATTATTAAAACTTATCATTTCTTGAGTTTGAGGAATTGGGCTAGACATTTTTTTCAGGTATTATCTCATTTAATTCTCAAAAGAACCCTGAGGACTAGGTCCCAATGTTACCCCCTTCTATAGGTGAGAAAACTGAGAGTTCACTATTTGTAAGTCACACAGAGAGGAGTGGGCAGGCTGGGGTTTGAATCCGGATTATATGACTCCACTGGTAACTGTTTCCCTCTACTGCTTCTAGGAAGAAACAGATATGCAGATAAATGAATCTGAAACCCACCCAGGGACCACTCACTGATGTGAACCAGCCTTAGTGGGCCCACAAAACACCCCATTTTCCAAAGCTAACTGATCCTTGGAGGGGGCTTTCCAGAATGCTCAGGGATGGCACACATTTTCAGAACGTTCCTGGCTGCAGAGGATGGTACAAACCCCTGGGGGAACTGCAGCCTCACCAAGAACAAGATTCATCTGAAATATCTGATCTTCCTTTACACGTTGCTGTCTTTGAAAGTGTCAACTGAACACTGAGGCATTTGGAAAAAAAACAGCCACAGGAACAGGGGTTGGGGGGTGGGCAGATGGAGACCTTGACAGCAATCAAATAATCACTAACACTTCCAAACAAACAGTTAGGAGCATTTATTTTGGTCCAGTACATGGAGACCTAGGAGAGAGGGCATTTCAGCCTCTCAGTGTTCCTAGTGTGTCTATGAGACACTTCCACCCAGCGCTGTGGCAGACAGGAGATAACGAACTTGCCTAGGAAAGTGAACATTGATGTTAAAAAGTGCAGGTGCAGAAAGGCATTCTGAGGATCCCTCTTCGGAAACTGAAAGTGCATCTCATCTTTCAGAAAGTATTGAATTAACGCTCCGACACTCAGGAGTCCCCTTCTGTTCTGTCTGAAGGCTGGCAGCAGGCTCCAGGCCCTCCCTGAGGCTACTCTGAGGGGCTGGCCCCTCTGAACCCAGACTTAGGTGTGGCCCTATCTTGAGGAAAAGTAGCCACTGCTAGTGTTCAACTGCCTGAACAGCACAAATGAATTAAATTATTGTTGTGATTAGGGATTGTGCTGGAAGCACTTGCTAACAGATTATTTCGCTTTGTTGTATTGGTGATTTCTCCACGTCGCGTTGTGTCTGAGCCGAAGATGGAGATGCGTCACTGGCTCGAAGTAACATGTCAGTTCTGGCTCCGAGAGTTTGGGTGCGTAGAGTATTTCTTAACCAACATTGTCGCAACAAAGCACAGGTCAGTGATTGAGAAGGAGGCAGATTTTCAAGCCGGATTGAGTGTTTGATTCGTTAACTCTGCCACTTACTAAGTGTGCCCCCTTTGAGCAAGTTACCTTCTTTCTCTGGGCCTCAGTGTTCCCATCTCTCAGAAGAGATAAAAATAGTAGCAGCCATCTCTTAAGAGTACGGCAAGAATTAAAAAATGGAATGGAGGTAAGGCATTCAGATGTCAGGCCTGGGATATGAGTGTCAGCTGCCATTATTGCTATTTCTAGTCTACATTTTTGTATCCCAAATCTTTGAGGCCAGGTAGGTTGCAAAATTCAAAGATTTTTTGGTATTTAGAAAGGTAACATGGTGCACACAATTTTATTATGTAGCAAACCATGCAAGATTGGGGGCAATACCTTGAAATCAAACATGTTAATGTTTCTGTAGGTAAATACAGAAATATTTACATTAAGTGAGGTAACTAAATATTATAAATATCTTTATATCATGTCAGTCAGATTTTCCTACCAAGTGAATTTTGGCATCAAACTTATAAACAGATTTTCGGTTTTCAGAGCTTTTTAAAACAAATTTTGGATAAGCCATGATTGACCCGTCACACTGGTACCCCTGAAATGGGTTGCGGTATCTATACTAGAGAAGATGCTCCCAGCTCAGCGCAATGGTTTGTTTCAGCAACAGGAGATTCCTGCCTGGACCTTGTCCTTGAGCCTCCAGGAAATCTCTGGGCTGAGCCTGAGAATGGTAGGTCCACAGCGGCCAGGGCCTCCAGCTGTGAGCACCCGCCTGGTGCCTGGTGCTCAGTGCCTGGAGCCTGGCCAGGTCTGCTTGTTGCTCCTGATACCGTGTGTACATACCTGGTCCTGCTCCCAGCCTGGACTAGTGATGGATCCTGCTTATGGACTGGTTCTATCTCTGTTCAGGAACAGCTGGTTCCCTGGAAAAAGATCTTCCTCTAATTCATGTGGGTAGCCTGATGTGATTATGGGTCAACACAGGGAATGCAGTGAAAAGTGGGTCAAAAAGCACCTTCTCCTTCGAGGCTCTGAAGTCCAGAGACTTGTTGGCAACTGAGTGAGGGTTGTGGGGGATTCAAATCTGTTCTCTCAGTAAACATTCACTGAGGACCTATTGTGTGCCAGGACCCAGCCAGTGAAAAGTGAATGTCACAATTATACAGTTGATAATGATGGAGTATATGGATTACAGGCCAGGCACTGTGCTCTGCACTTTACCCAACTGGTAGACCGGATTCCTCTTCCCCTCCCTCCTGAGGCCCCTGGTGGCGGCTGTCTGACCCTCTTCCCCAGGCCCTGGAATTCTAGCTCTTCAAGTCTGAGAACTAATCCCAGTGTAATTCTTCAGGCTCCAAGAAAGAGCATTTAACTTCAGTCCATAAAAGCAGGTTTAGTTGTCACAGAAGCCCTAGAGTCAGCTGGAATGGGAAGCAGTGGCCTACCTGTCAATCCGCCCCCATACCAAACTACATGAAAATGCCACCAAGATAGGACTATTTATGCAGCAGAAGCCTGGACGGATGAAGACCTGCCCTGTCCAGGACCACCTCTCAGTCCTTCTGCCTAGGCAGGCCTAGGGTACTTGGACCAACATTTGTGGTAAACAGAAGAGAGGAAGAGGAAAGGCAGTGGGAAGGTGGGCTTATCTCTTGGGGCCTCCTGTGGATACTGGTGCTCAGGGCCCACCCAGCAATTTGCCGTGCGCTCCTGAGCACAATCCTGTCAATCTAGAAATTCTCTGAGCTCTAACTTCTGAGGGACTAGATGGAGGGTAAACCCACAGGAAACCTAAAAGCTGTCCCTGTGATCACAAGAATGCCCCCATTTTGGAGCCCAGCACTGCTAGGCACTCTCACATGCCATGCCATTTGCTCTCCCTAACTTTCTATTACTTTTTCATGTTATACATAAGAAAAATGAGAACTAGAGAGTTGAGGCAATGACTATGGATCTATGGCCTAGATCTACCAAAGATCCAGGCTTTGAGACAAAAAGGCACCCTAAACACTGAGCCCCCTACTACTGAAGGCAATACGTACTACTGAGAACATGGAGACACAAAGTTACTTTATTTTTTTAAATTATTTTATTGTTGTTCAATTACAGTTATCTGTATTTTCTCCCCACCCACTCCAAACTCACCTCCCTCCCTTGCTTCCACCCTCCCCCTTCGTTTTGTACTGGTGTCCTTTATAGTAGTTCCTGAAAACCCTTCTCCCCTCTGTTCCCTCCCCGCTCCCCTCTGGCTATTGTTAGATTGTTCTTATTTTCAATGACTCTGGTTATATTTCATTTACTTTTTTCTTTTGTTGATTATATTCCAGTTAAAGGTGAGATCATATAGTATTTGTTCCTCACTGCCTGGCTTATTTCACTTAGCATAATACTCTCCAGTTCCATCTATGCTGTCGCAAAGGGTATAAGCTCCTTCTTTCTCTCTGCTGTGTAGAATTCCAGTGTGTAAATGTACCATTGTTTTTTGATCCACTCATTTACTGATGGGCACTTAGGTTGCTTCCAGCACTTGGCTATTGTAAATTGTGCTGCTATGAACATTGGGGTGCATGGGTTCTTTTGGATTGGTGTTTCAGGGCTCCTAGGGTATAATCCCAGCAGTGGAATTGCTGGATAAAAAGGCAGTTCCATTTTTAGTTTTCTGAGGAAATTCCATACTGTTTTCCACAGTGGCTGCACCAGTCTGCATTCCCACCAATAGTGCACTACGGGTCCCTTTTCTCCACATCTTCTCCAACACTTGTTGGACACAAACTTACTTTAAAATTAAAATGCTTCTTAAGCTAGACCCACTAATCTGGTTAAAACCTTTTCTCATGAAAAGAATGAGTCAAAATGGTAAGCACTTAGATGGACACTCATAATTTTAAAGTGAATAAAAACATTAACATTAACAGGTAACTTTCCCTTCTAACCCTGGTCTTAGATATGCCAAGTTCTGCTTATATTTTTTATTTTATAAGGAGAATGTTTGCTAGTTAGGCAAATATAAATGCTCATCTTCTGTAGGACTATATTTCTTGCTGGACTTTTGTTTTACACATGAGCCTCGGTGTGTTTAAATAACATGACGAGGCAGACTCTTGGTGTTAGATAACCCTGGGGCACTGGTAAATGTTACTTTTGGGGCTGTGATGATGGCTGCCCTGTGAGTTTTGTAGACCCTAGATGCCTGGGTCTTGCCACAGGTGACAGCTAACCTTCAGCATAGTTCATGTTCAACCACCTGAAGGATATGCATGTCACTAGAAGCCCCAGAGTCTGCTAGAATTGGAATGAGATTCTC
Source organism: Anoura caudifer (assembly GCA_004027475.1). Lineage (NCBI taxonomy): Eukaryota > Metazoa > Chordata > Mammalia > Chiroptera > Phyllostomidae > Anoura > Anoura caudifer. The sequence continues at coordinate 7,544 of PVKU01014925.1, read as the reverse complement.
CTACCTTTTGGAATTGCATCTCTGAAGTATTGCCCCACATTCTGATGGAACATTTAGTTCTGAGCTGCAGACACATTCTGAGGAGCAGCCGGAGTGGTAATTGAGAATTGAAGTCATAGGGGAAGAACTGAAGACAACAATCACGAATTAAATTTATCCTTCAAAATATCCTCCATGTTTCTAATCCATAAGAATCCTCAAATGATATTATTAATTAATTATTTCAATAATCTAAAACATTTTCTTCAGTGACTGGTAAAAGCCCAACATTGCCTAGATACAAAGAAGAACAAGGACTGACTTGTGATTTCTGCTTTGATTAGCTGTACATTTGAAGTCAGACATAGCATGGGGCTGGGCTCATGTGTCTCCAGAGCCTAGCTAACTCCTCACCTGTACTCTGTTCTCCACCCACTCTCAGACTCAGTCTCCTCAGTCTCAAACCCCAGGTCCCACAGAGCCAGTACACCTCAGGGTACTTTCTGTCCCTTCTGGCTCCAGCGACCAAATATATCAATGCAGACTTATTACTGAACTCTCGAGCTGGGCGTGGGGATCCTGGGACATGGTGTGGAGGACAGTCCTTGGCACACACGGAGAGGCTTCTGCAAATTTCACTCTCCCTTCTCTGGATAGAAACTGCCTTGTCTCCACCACAAATCAGCATAAGTGTTATTAGGTCTTGTTCTGCTGTTTTTTCTCTTCTCTTAGATCATAACCTTTTGCTTTTTGGATTTTCAATTAGGTGGAAAGCATTATGGAAGCAGTCACCAGTTCCGCTCATGCATCTCCAGCACAGGGCACTGAAGACATTCCTACTGAATTGGATGGAAACGGTTCTTAGAAAATTTGCCTCTGAATGGATCCAGAATCTTCTCCATGAGTTATAGGGTTAATAGTAATAGGCATGTGAGGGGTGCTTCCTATGTTGCCCAGGCAGGGAGGACTGGTTTCAAAACTAAAGCATCTAGACCAATTTAAGGCTAAAAATGGAAACTGTATGCAAACTACCCATGGGGCTCAGGTGAGAAGATGAAAAGCCAAATTTTACATAGTGGTCCTGATAGTATCTGCAATTCTATTATATTCCAGGGAACTTGCACTCTCTGCCCCCACCAGTATTTCAGGCTAGTGACCAAATGTATCATACTGACATATACAGTATTATGAGCATAATGAGACAGCAAGCGAACAGTGGGTAACCTGCTCCAGGGGCTGCTGTGGGCAGACAAACCTATGGACCTCGGAGAATTCCAGCAACAGGTGACCCAGCACAGAATTCCAGCAACAGGCGACCCAGCACAGTCTTTGCCTACGCTGATGCTTAAAACTGAATTAATGCACTTGATTATTTCTATCAGGATGTTATTTCCCTGGCTGTATGGAAACCACAAATGGCTGGGTGGCACAGCAGGTCAGGGCACAGCATTACAGACTCTGAGGACATAATCTAAGCCCTCTTGTCTCCCATTCCCCCATCTACAAAATGAGGACAACATTAGGGAAGTGATAAGGGATGAGTAAATATGGCCAAAGATTTTGGAACAGTGTGGAGCAGAGAGAAAGCTCTAGGTAAGTGGCAGATATAATAGTGATGATGCTGTCTTTTGAAGAGATCCCTACGTCCCCATGTGACAAAGCACATCCCAATGAGGTGCTGAGGTCAGCCAGAAAGTTTAGAAGAAGCCACATTGCCAAGAAGTGACTTTTTTTCTCTTATCCTCATTGAGGATGTTTTTTTCATTGCTTTTAGAGAGAGGCGAAAGGAGAGAGAAAAACATCGATGTGAGAGAGAAGTATCAGTCGGTTGCCTTCCACACATGCCGGGTCCGAGGATCACACCCCCAACTTAGTTATGTGCCTTGACCAGGAATCAAACCCACAACCTTTTTTTTATGGGATAGTACTCCAACTAACCGAGCCAACTGGCCAGGGCAAGAGGTGACTTCTCTAAGACTTTTGGCCTCTAAGATGCCAAGATGAGAGTTTGCTCTGAACAAAGAGGGAGAAGGATCCATAAAACATTAAAAATATTTTAGTGTTCCCTGATGCTATTCTGTAAAGGACATTAAGCTGCAGAGACTATTCAGGGCAGTGAAGCTATCCTGTACAACGTTGTAATGGCAGACACATGATATCGCATGATGAGTTTTCAAACCCACAGTGCTGTGCAGGGCACAGAGTGAACCGTAATGTAAACTATGGGCTTTAGTTAATAATAATAATATATCAATATTGCCTCATCAGTTGTGAGAGTGGAGTGAGGAGAGGGGCTATAACGGGAACTAACTCTCTATATTTTCTGTTCAATTCTTCCAGTAAACCTAAAAACTGCTCTAAAAACTAAGGTCTATTAATTTTTTTAATCTACAGAGGAGAATGCAAATATTAGTGGTATTGTAGTTATCACTCATAGGACCTCCTAAAACAGCCTTACTTACCTTGCAAAAAAGACAGTGTTTTTCATCAGAAGTCAATTCTTCTATAAAGTACATGGGAATTAGGTACAACAAAATAAAATATCCTTTATGAATTACCAATCATAACTTTTATTCATAGAATTCTCACCACACCCTCTACTGTTGGAATTAGCCATCCTTGTTTAGTTTGATTTCCTAATATATGCGTATGTACAAATATTCCAAAAATTTCTATGGAACCCCAAAAGACCCCAAATAGCCTTAGCAATCCTGAGAAAGAAGAACAAAGTTGGAGGATTCACAATACCTGATATTAAACTATACTACAAGGCCACTATAATCAAAATAATCTGGTAGTTGTGTAAGAACAGACACATAGATCAATGGAACAGAATAAAGAGCCCAGAAATAAACTGATGTCTCCATGGTCAATTAATATTTGACAAAGGGGGCATAAGCATACAATGGAGTAAAAATAGTCTCTTCAATAAATGGTGTTGGGAGAACTGGACTGGTACGTTAAAAAAAAAATGAAACTAAAGCACCAACTTGCACCATACACCAGTATAATCTCAAAATGGATAAAGGACTTAAATATAAGTTGTGATATCATAAAAGTCCTAGTAGAAAACATGGGCAGTAAAATTTCAGATGTCCCACATACCTATTTTTGCCAACATATTTCATAGGGCAAGGGAAATAAAGGAAAAAAAGTAAACAAATGGGACTACATCAAATTAAAAGGTTTTTGCACATCAACAAAATAAAGACAACCCAGAGAATGAGAGAACATTTTCACCAACACATCTGATAAGGGGTTAATATCCAAAATTTATAAAGAACTTACAAAACTCAACACCAAAAAAAAAAAAACAACCCAATTTAAAAAATGGGAAAAGGACCTGAATAGACACTTCTCCAAAGAGGACATACAGATGGCCAAGAGACATATGAAAAGATGTTCAAAGTCACTAACCATCGGAGAAATGCCAATTAAAACCACACTGAGATACATACCATCTCATACCTCTCAGAATGTCTAGCATCAATAAATCAACCAACAAATGCTAGTGAGAATGTGGAGAAAGGGGAATCCTTCTGTACTGTTGGTGGAAAGCCTATGTGTGTGTGTGTGGGGGGGGGGGTATGTATTTAAATTCTCTGTGCACTCTTTATCCAGTTTCAATGGTAACCTCTTACAAAACTATATCACATTATCACGACCAGGACATTGACATAGATACTATCAAGATATAGCATGTTTATCACAATGAGGATTCTCTGTGTTTTATACCTACATCCACCTCCCCCCTTACCTCATGTTTTCCTTAACCCCTGGCCACCACTAAGCTGTCCTTCATGTGTATAATTTATATCTTTTAGAAAATGTTATACAAATGAAATCATGCACTTTTTGGGATTTACTTTTTTCATTCAGCATAGCATATTTCTCTGGAGATTCATCCATGTTGGTCCATGTCAATAATTTGTTCCTTTTTATTGCTGAGTAACATTCCATGGTGTGGATGTACCACACTTTGTCAAACCATTCACTCATCGGAAGACATTCGTGTTGCTTCCCGTTTGCAGCTATTATAAATCAAGCTGCTATAAACATTTGTGTATAGGTTTTTGTGTGAACATAAATCTTCATTTCTTTGGGTGAAATCACAGGTTTTCATAGGACCTAGCTGGATACTTTCTGGACAGACCCCATACTCCTACCCTTCACAACAGCATGGATAGAACTGGAGAGCATTATGCTAAGTGAAATAAGCCAGGCGGTGAAAGACAAATACTATATGATCTCATTCGTAAGAAGAATCTAATGAACAAAATAAGCTAATGAGCAAAATAGTACCAGAGACAGGGAAACCTGGAACAGACTGACAGTAGCCAGAGGGGAGGGATAATGGGATAATGGTGGAAGGAAGGGGAAGGGACTGGTCAAAAACAAGAATGACCCATGGACATGGACAATGGTGGCATGGGGAGGGACTGCAGGAGCCGGGGGGTGGACTGGGTGGAGGAGGGCAAGGGGAAAAATTGGGAGAACTGTAATTGAATAATAGCAAAAAAAATAATTTATCTGTAAGGTATATGTCATCATAATACACTCTGTAGGTTAAAAAACCCACAAAACTCTGGAAACAATACCTTTCCTAGATAAAAAGCTACCTTGTTTTCTTGAGGAGTTTGAATTCCCTGAATTAAGGAACTGTGGTTTGAAAGGTTACTGTGTGAAATCCGGAGCCTTTGAAGCCCTGGGCTTTAGTCAAAGCTCACTCATGTGCCACTAAGGCGCCAGTGCAGCGGTCCCCGAGTGCTGTCCTGGAAGGTGGGCCAGAGGCCTCTGATAACGCAGAAACTCCAAAGTCCTCAGCCAGCACTCGCGCTCCCTCCCCTGTTGTCCCCTTTCCAACTCATCAGGAAAAGCTGTGTACCCCACTCTTCAGACACACATCCTCCTACAGCCTCCGAATGTCCATTATTTCTGCAAAGTACACGGTGAGCCAGAGCAGCATGATTGGAGTTGATGCACTAGTGGCATTAAAATAAACTCCCAGTTATTAAAAATAATTTAAGGCACAGGTCCACACACCACTCACAACAATCCTGTGTGTGAAACACTTACCTGTGGGGTTGCTGCTCCACCTCCATCCAGGTTGGCTTCCCCTCTTTTCCTAACCCAACATCTCTTCTCAGTTGTTCACTGAGGTGGTTCAAACGGCTGCACATTTAATACTGCCTGACAGGACCAAGTTTGTGAAGACTGTTTCTACATCCTTCTCCCCGCAGGGACTCCACATAATCCATTATTAGAAGCAAATTCAAATCATCCTTTCCCTTAACAGGTCCTGCCCCACATGCCCTCTTTGCCTCACATTCAGTGGGGCTGTAGTTAATTCATAAAGCTGCATCCTGCCTTGAAAGTCTCCGGGGCAACAATTCCTGTGGGCTATTTGGACTGAAGACATGCTTACTTTACCTACTCAGTATTTACAAATGTGAACTAGATGTTGATAGGTAAAATTCAGGAAGTGTTTATGTACCAACTCAGGTCCCTCTTGAAAATCAGAATTACCATCAATATGGGCCAACGACCCAGCAAGGCAACAACTGGCTGGGTCCTACTTTCAGGAGAGCAGCCCTCTCAGCTCACCGTGATCCTGGCTCCTCTCTGTCTTATGCTCTGCCTGTCTTGCTCAATTTCACTTCCTCCTTGGCCCTGGGATGGGTCCTTCCAACCAAAGAAGTTAAGAATAAAATAAGTGAGCAAAGGCATATGAGCGCCTGGATTGTGCTGAGAGCACCACCCCAGATCCTTAACAACTTTGCAACTAGGGGGATGCGACAGGTTGCATTTCTGCTTGCACAGCATTAAGACTCATCCAGGCCAAACAGTAGCAAATGTGGGAACTCCACAGAATCTTGTTCCTGAACACTGAAATCTCACAGCTAATGGGGATGGCTAGCTTTCTAACAAACACTGGAAAATTTCTGCTGACAGGAGCTTAATAGCATAAAACGTTTTATTATAAAAAATGATAACTGTTATTTTTTTAATCGACATTTTAGTTTTGCTTTTACTTCCTGAGTTCCTGCCCCTGGAGAAGTTCTTAGAAAATACACGTTAAGTCCTGTTCCTGGTCATCCTTCTGCTGGGGCGAATAGACAATGGATCAATTCATGTATGCTGAGTCATTAATAAAGATGTGGTGGAAGGTCTAGTTCATTCCAGGGTCATACAAGTTGCTAAAGTGCTTCTGAGGTGAGCAGAGTATGGTCTGGTTTCCTTCTTCCTTTCTGCTGTAAAGAACCTTTAAAATTTAAAATCATAATTTCCAAGCTTCCTCTGCACTTGGCATTTCTGAAATAGTTTCATTTTCTAGTCCAGTTAAGACAGGATAGTAAGAAGCTAGGAAAGTAGAAGAGGGGGAATAGGGAAACTGAGACAGAGAGGTAAACACAATGGTGAGCAATTTACAGCCAGGTGCAAGTGGTCACCAGGCAGAAGGCCTGGCAGGGTGCAAAATTGAGAGAACAAGGACCTCATCCCCCAGGGTAACCCGTACTGCCCTGGCCTCTCCTCCCTGGAGATGATATCTAGGCATCAGCCTTCTTTCAGCTCCAGGACCAGAAAAGCAGCAAAACCAGGTGGGCATCACCAGAACAAAGTGAAACAACTAAAATCCCTCTGGTCTCACTGACCAGTCAGTGGGGATTATGACCCTGAAAGGACAGCCAGGAGAACTGATGAATATTCTACTGAGACCCTCCCCTAAGACCTTCCCTAGAATTCCTGCTTGCAATAAAGAGATAAAAGCCTCAAGGGCCCAGCCCACATTTGCTTTCCTTCTGGAGAGCAGCCTGAGTCATTCCCTTTCCTTTCTTTCCCCACATCTTTCTTCATAGGCATGCATCTAGTCTCCTAAATTCTAAGGCAGTGGGCAGCTGGCAGCATGTCCCAGGCTAGTCCCCTGAACCTGTCCCCACTCACTCCCATTACCATCAAAAGCCCTCTCTTCTCGGACTTCCCAGCTAAGGCAGCCCAGCCTTGGCTTTCCTGTTGTCTCTTGCTAAGTCCTTCCTTGCTTCCCTGTCCCCAGCTTTAATCAATGTGTCCCCATAGTCACATGTACTCGTGCTGTGAAATCTTCCCTACACGAGGTCAAGAAGCCACACACTACAGCTGGCCCTAGGCAGACGCGCTCAGGGCCAGGCCCCCTGTCTAGTAACACAACAGTGCTCTGGATTTCTAAAGCAAACATGGCTTTCTCTACACTAAAAGCAGTGACTGGGAGAAAACCGAAGCGTGGGAAGGCTATTAGAAGAAATGTGTCACAAGCTACAGATCCAAGGGCCACACACTCTCTCAATCATTTCTATTTATTCCAGATCTTGAAAAGGTGCAGAAAATATCATAATCATAGGGTAAAGCAAGGATTTCTTTGCATTTTCCTATTTCCTATTTTTGTCATAACAAAATTTTTTTACTAGTGACTTCTGAATGATAATCAGTTTTTCCTGGATCTCAGAAAACCATGGAGGAAGTACCAGTGTGGGTTGAATGAGGATGAATTCTAACAAGAAAACCTAGCTCTTGGGGCAGGTTATAGCATG
>PVKU01014924.1:0-20532 GCA_004027475.1 Anoura caudifer | reverse complement strand
CTCATCTTTACTATCTTCTGCAGGTCATTAAGATTTTCTCTTTATTTTAGTTTTCAGTAATGTTTATGATGTGCTCAGGTATGTTTTCTTTGTATTTATATATTTATTGTTCTTGGGGTTCTGTGAGCTTCTTGAATCTGTGGATTTTTTAAATTTTGTGAGAAAATTCTCAGTGACTATAACATGTATTTTTTTCTTCTTTTTATCTCTTCTCTTACCTGGATTTCAAATATATGTGTATTTTAGAGTCTTTAATATTTTCCCAGGTCTTGCATGCTCTTTTTTTAAAAAGTATTTCAGTTTGGATAATTTCTATTGATGTATCTCAAATTCAATGATTTTCTCCCCTGCTATGTCCAGTTTTATAATAGCCCTATTGATAGATTTCTTTATGGTATTGTATTTTTGGACTAGTGTTCCCATTTGACTCTTTTTTTCCTCAGTAGTTTCTATTTGTCTTCAGAAATTCCTTATCTGTTTATGGATTTTAGCCATTTTTCCCATTACAATATTTAAATATTAATAATAGTTATTAAAGTTGTATGATAGTTCTGATTCAATCTCTCTTTTTTATTGTTGTTCAAGTACAGTCGTTTCCATTTTTACCCCACCACACCTCCCCCGCCCCACCCATCCCTGCACCCCACCTCTTTCATTTGGTACTACAGTCTGTTTTATTTCTTGACAACTGATTTTTGTTACTTTTCTAAATGTCTCATAATATTTGATTGCTGGATAATATGTGTAAAACATCAGTAGAATCTGAGGTAAAAATATTTATGGCTAGAAACGGGTGCACTACTTCGCAGGCCATTACTATGGTTGGTTGTGTTAATCTAATCAGTAGATGAGCTATGTTAGGGTTTTGTTGTTGGTATATTTACCTTTAATATGCCATGGGGTCCAAATGCCTCCATTGGTGGGATATTTCTACCTTGTTCATTGTGTGTGCAGATTAGTGTCCTAGAGCTTCTATAAGCAGGTATCACAAACAGAGTGGCTCAAAAAAAAAAAAACAAAACAAAAAAAAACCCCACCAAAAAACCCAGAATTTTATTGTTTCACAAATCTGGAGGTGGAAACTAAAAGTCTGATATTAAGGTATTGGCAGGGTCATTCTAGGCATGTTTTGTAGCTTCTGGGTAATTCTTTGGCTTGTGGCTGTATAACTTCAAATGTCACGTGGCATTTTCTCTATGTAGGTGTCTGTCTCCAATTTCCTCCTTTTATAAGAACACCAATCCTGTTAGATTAAGGACCCACCCTATTCCAATATGACCTTATCTTAGCTAAACACATCTGTAATGAGCCTATTTTCAAATAAGGTTCCCTTCTGAGGTACAGGGGTTATGTTTGCAACGTATGAATCTTGGGGTGAGAGGACACAAATAAACCCAGAACAGTGAATATGAGAGTGCTGGGGGTTTAACTCAGTGCTACATCCACTAGTTTCACCTGGTCCTGCACACCTGTGCCAAAAAAGGGAGTACTCACCCATGGCCCTTTAGATGTGGTAGGTTGCTGATGCTTGTTATTCAATGAGACTCGTTTTGCAGGGGCAAGAAGTGCTTTTCTGTCAGACTTAAGCAGGACCTGTGTGCCTGAGACTAGGAGTGACACTTTCTCTGATTGTCTGGTCCTCCACACACGGCAGACAAATTCTCCTTCAAGTACAGTACAGAGTCCCCGGGCCCGGTGTGTTTCCCGCTCCTCCAGTTATGCCATGCAAACTCTTCCCTGGGTTGGTAAGGAGTCTTGGCTGTGAATGCATTCCCTGCTCTTACTTCCGGTAACAGTTTTTGACTTTGTATCCATGTAGCTCCTTGGCCCAAGAAGATTTCCTGCTCCTGCCTTGGTGGCAGATGGCTTTGGTTTGTGATATTATAGTGAAATTGGGAGGAGGTGGCAGGTTTTTTATCCCCTACTTGGTGGCATTTAGTCTTTAATCTTTGCCTGAAGCCAGGGAGTAGAAGGTATTCTGTCCACATCCATCAACAGGGAGCTTTAGCTTCTACTTCTCCCACAACTAGCAACTGATCCTTACTTTGGACGTGGTGAAGAAAGTACTTTCTCATTTGCCATTGCAGTCAACTTTCTTTTTCTGTCAAATCAGTTAGGTCATGGACAAGGGTGCATTTTTTGCTTCTCCCACAGAAGCAGTTTACTTTTGTTTTGTTTCAGAAGAACATCTAGCAGCACCCCATCCTCCGGCAGCAGCTGATCAGCATCCTGCATTCCTGCACAGCCTGAGTCATTGATGTGCTTCTCTAAATATGAATACTTCACTCTCAATCCTCCCTCCAAGCCTGTGCCGCAAGGTGAACTCATTCAATCCTTTTGCCGTCTCCCCACTGTTTCTCATGGTAAATGCCTATAGAAAAGAATTGCAGAATGGGGGCAGATGCACCTTATATTATATGATGTTCCCATTATTCTACATAGTCCCTCTAGCCCGTGAAAGAGTTGTTACCCTTGAGATTAAATTTACCTTATATCTTGGTAACATCAACTTCCTAGCGAGTTCAAAAATTTAGACTTTTCTCATCATTAGTTTTGGAGAAACATTCTTTTATATACATTTTAAGTGTTAGAAGAACTCTTTCTAATTATATCCTGAATTATTCTTCCCTCTCATATTTCTGGTACATTCCTCATAAGCACCTATGTTTTTTTATATCAGACTTCCATTCTGTCTTTTCATACATCTTATATTTTCTTTGATAACATTTCCTCCTTGCCTATTTCTGCTGCATTATCTACTTTAGATCTTTGGTGATCATCTCCTGCAAATAATTTACTTACTGACTTACTGGGTATTTTAAGATTTAATTGTCATCCTTCCTCAAGACAAACAGCTAACTTTTTAACCCAGAGAATCTCACATGTTAGCTTCCTTTTGTGTTTCACTCTTCCTGCTTCTTGCTCTTGTTTCATAGCTGTCAGACCTCCTTGCAACCTATTGAGGACAACAAAGAAGGTTTTCTAGCATTTTTAAGGCCACACCATAAAAATCTTTTTCAGATATAAACAGTTTTCATTTGAGTTTCAGGATAATCTTTTATTCTCTGCTGCAAGACTTGTTTTTCCAGTGTCACCAAGTGCTATTTATTTTCACACTATTGTTTCAAACTGCCATTTGCACTCAGGAAGCATGTGTGTGACTTGCAGTCTTGCTAAGGGTTCTTTGCATCGGACAGATTTGTCATCTCATTGCTATGACATGACCAGAAGGCAAATTGCATTGTACAAATTATGGCAGAATTTCTAGCAATATCCTGAGTATAGTTAGGAAATGGATGTGAAATAGTTTGGCCTACTCCAAAAAGCATCCACAGTGTTGAGCATAGGTCTGCTGCTTTCTGATTAAGAAATCAACTGTGAATTAGAACCACTTTCTACCTACTTTTAAGAACAGAGCAATAAGTTTCCTTTATTTCACAGGCTAGAGCAGAAAACATGGTTTAATTTATCAGGTTTGTCAATGTAGCTCTATGGCTTTTGTCCCTTAAAGTTTCCCTTTATTTTTAGCAGTAAGTTTAGTGACTTGATTTTAACATTATTACATAAAAAAAACTACTTTCTCCTTTCCTTTCTGGGCATCCATGGAGAAGTTGAAAAGTTTGAATCAGAGACTACTAGCCAGACACCATTTTTAAACTGAAAACCTAACATGAAGTTTTCAGACAATGACATGCTATTTCTATGGTCATCATATTGATGTTGAAGTTGGTGGTTTTTGATAAAGTAAGTAAACAGCTGTTGGTTACTGATACAGCATAAGAGGTGTGTGGAACTTAATCATTGAACTGCATCTGTGGTTTAATCAATTGTTGTCAGATATTTATTGAGTGCCTAGCAGGGGTCTGAGCTATCAAACCTCCACTGTGGCATCATTGTATGAATTTCGGAGTTTTGAAATTTGACAGAGCATTCTTAAAGCAGCCTTACCTAAATTCCACTATTCAGGCTGTTACCTAGTTAGATAAAATAGAATTCTGTCAATTTTAATCTGTGCTAGGAAAGAACATCTAAATTAAAATCAAACAAAAATGGTATGCTCATTTCCCATTCAATTTTTCTCCCAGTTTAACAGATGCTTTACCCTCTGGAAGTCTGGAAGACACATAGCAGAGCTCTGTGCTGTGATGCCCAGGTTTTGTGCTCTGCATGTCTGGGGGCAGTCACATTGGGTCTGAGAGCTGTGATTGCTGATTGGGGTTTGGTGGAGATTGCAATGGGATATTGAAATCCTGGTGGGTGCAGTCATGGAAATTATAAACATTTCTAAAATTCTAAAATTGTAATCATAAATTGAAACAACGTGGTAGGCATGGGAACTCCCAGAATGGACCAGACGTATGAAAACCTTCACATGTTTTAGAGTTTTATGTCAATGAAGTGAGATTGATAACTAAGAGCTCTTTAGCAAATGCTTTGCTCCAAATTTATTAGGTATTAGTACCTACCCACCCACTTCTCCCATTTTCTACCCTTTTAATGTGATTAATTAGGGTGTAGAGAGTTATATTAACTTGTACTACCAAGTACAAGTTGCTGATAGTAGAGTCATATTTGGCAGTTGTATCTCTGTGGGTGTAATCCTGTTCTCTCCCTCCTCTAATATTTCACCTCGAATATGTAGGGTACCATTTAGGTTTTGGAATTACAAAGGATAGTTCGACATTTTAGGGTTTAGTGTCTAACTAAGGGATTTCAATATGTCAACTTAAACAGCAAATTTATACAAAAGATAGCACATGAAAGGAGTCATTCTAATACAGGGAAAACAGAGCATATTGATGATTGTAGCAGTTGGATGTGTGTGTGTGTGTGTGTGTGTGTGTGTGTGTGTGTGTGTGTGTGTGATTTGGCAGAAAGCAGTTAAGGTATGTATGTAGTAGGTATCAGGATGGCCTGAAAGTCTCAAGAGTGGGTTCAAACATTAAGAAATAACAACAGAAATATTTAGAATTATAGTTGTAAGTCAAAACAGGAGCAAATCATATCATACTAATTATCATTAGGACTAAGGGAAAATGAGCAGTCTTCATTTTCTGTCTTGTTTTTGCATGAGATGTATACTATGCAATTGCTCTTTTCTTTTTTGATTTTTTTATTTTTCTTTTGATTTAATCTTTATTGTATTTTTTTCCATTACCATTTAGTCACCTTATAGCTCTTTCCTCTAGCAATAAACACACTGCTATCCATGTCCACGAGTTCTTTTTTCCTTTTTGCTCTATCTCTCCACCCCCTAACCTCCTATGCCCCGTTAACTGTCATCTGCTCCCGGCCTATGAGTCTGTCTGTTTTTCTTGTTAGTTCAGTTTGTTCATTAGATTCCACATATGAATGACATCATGTGGTATTTGTCTTTCACTGACTGCCTTATGTCACTTAGCATAACATTCTCCAGGTCCATCCATACTGTTGCAAAGGGTAAAATTTTCTTCCTTTTTTATGGCCAAGTAGAATTTCATTGTGTAAATTTTCCCATAGTTATTTTGTCAACTCATCTATTAATGAACACTTGGGCTGCTTTCATATCTTGCTAATTATAAATAATGTTGCAGTGAACATAAAGGTACTTACGTTCTTTCTACAAGTGTTTTGGGTTCCTTCAGATATATTTCTAGAAGTGGAATCTCTGGGTTAAAAAACAGATCCATTTTTAATTTTTTGAGGTATCTCCATATTGCTTTCCATATTGGCTCCACCAGTCTGAATTCCCACCAACAGTGCAAAAGGGGTCCGTTTTCTCTACATCCTCACCAGCACTTGTTTTTGTTGATTTATTGATAATAAGCATTCTGACAGATGTGAGAGGGTATTTCATTCTGGTTTTAATTAACATTTCTCTGATGACTAGCAATGTTGAGCATCTTTTCATATGTTTATTGGCCATCTGTACATTCTCTTTGGAGAAATGTTTATTCAGATCCTTTGCCCATTTTGTAATTGGATTGTTTGTTTTTTGGTGTAGAGTTTTGTAAGTACTTTGTAAATTTTGAACATTAACTCCTTATCAGATATGTCAGCAACTATGTTCTTCCATTCTGTGGGTTGTTTTTTTCTTTTTGGTGATGGTTTCCTTTGTTGTGCAAAATCTTTTTAGTTTGATGTACACTCATTTGCTTATTTTTCCTTTTGTTTCCCTTGCCTGGAGAGACATAGCTGATAAAAAATATCTATGGGATGTCCAAGATTTTGCTGCCTATGTTTTCTTCTAGGATTTTTATGATTTGGGGTCTAACATTTAAGTCTTTGAACTGTTTTGAGTTTATTCTTGTGTGTGGTGTAAGAATGTGGCCTAGTTTCTTTTTTATGCATATATCTGTCCAATTTTCCCAATGCCATTTTTGAATAAACTATCTTTATATCATTCATTGTATGTGCTTGTTTCCTCTGTTGAGTATTATTTGACTATTAAGGTGTGGGTTTATTTCTGGGCTCTCTGTTCTGTTTCATTGATCTATATGTGTGTTTATATGCCAGCACCAAGCTGTTTTGAGTACTATGGTTTTTGATTCCTCCAATATTGTTCTTATTCTCAGGATTGCTGTTGCTATGCAGGGCCTTTTGTGGTTCTATATAAATTTTTGAAATATCTGTTCTAGTTCTGTGAAATATATCATTGGAATCTTGATAGAAATTGTGTTGAATCTATAGATTGCTTTGGGTAGCATGGACATTTTAATGCTATTAACTCATCCTATTGGTTAACATGGTATGTGCTTCTACTTATTTGTATCTTCTTCAAGTTCTTTCTTCAGTGTCTTATAATTTTTTTACATCCTTGGTTAGGTTTATTTCTAGGTGTTTTATTCTTTTTTGAAGCAATTATGAATGGCATTGTTTTCTTAATTTCCCTTGCTGTTGGTTTATTATTGGCATACAAAAATGCAACTAATTTCTGGATATTCCATTTGTCTCCTAATACTTTGCTGAATTCATTTATCAAATGTAGTAGTTTGTTTTTGGAATCTTTGGAGTTCTGTATGTACAGTATCATGCCATCTGCAAATAAGGACAGTTTTACTTCTTCTTTTCCAATTTGGATGCCTTTTATTTCTGCTTTTCATCCGATTGTTGTGACTAAGACTTCCAGGATTATGTTGAATATGACAAGTGAAAGCAGACATCCCTGTATTGTTCTTGATATTAAGGGGAACACCTGTAGTTTTTGCCCTTGAATATGATGCTGGCAGTGGGTTTGTCATATATGGCCTTTATAATGTTTAGGTATGTTCCCTCTGTCCCTAGTTTGCTGAGAGTCTTGATCATAAATGGGTGTTGCTTTTTTTCAAAAGCTTTTTCTGCATCTATTTATATGATAATGTGGTTTTTATCCTTCATTCATTTTATATGATGAATCACATTTATAGATTTGCGAAGGTTGTACCAATCTTGTTTTCCTGGAATAAATTCTACCTGATTATGGTGCATTATCTTTTTAATGGATTAGTGTATTTGGTTTAATAATATTTTGTGAGGATTTTAACATCTATGTTCATCAGGGGTATTGGTCTATAATTCTCTTTTCCTGTAGTGTCTTTATTTGGTTTAAAAATTAGGGTAATGCTGGCCTTGTAAAATGAGTTTAGGAGCCTTTCCTCCTCTTGAGTTTTATGAAATAATTTGAGAAGAAGAGGTGTTAGTTTTTCTCAAAATGTTTGGTAAAATTCACCTGTATAGTCATCTGGTTCAGGGCTTTTGTTTGTTGGGAGTTTTTTGATTACTGCTTCAGTTTCATAAGGTGTAATCTGTCTATTTTGACTCTCTGATTCCTCTTGATTTACTTTTGGAAGATCATTTCTAGGAATTTACCCATTTCAACTTAGGTCATCCAGTTTGCTGGTATAAAATTGTTCATAATATATTCTTACAATCTTTTGTAGTTCTTTGGTATGTTATTATTTCTCCTATTTTGTTTCTTATGTTATTTGTTTGGGTTCTTTCTCTTTTTTTTTCTTGATGAGTCTGGTTAAAAGTTTGTCAATCTTGTTTATCTTTTCAAAGAACCAGCTTTTGGATACATTGCTCTTTTTGTATTATTTTTAGGCTCTTTTCATATATTTCTGCTCTAATCTTTATTAGTTCCTTCTTTCTACTCCTTTTGGTTTTGTTTGTTCTTTTTCAAGTTTCTTTAAGTTAGACTATTTATTTGAGCTTCTTCTTGTTTATTGAGTTAGACCTGTAATGCTATAAATTTTCTTCTTAGGATTGCTTTCCCATTGTCCTGTAGATTTTGGATTGCTGTGTCCTCATTTTCATTTGTTTCAAAGTGTCTTTTGATTTCTTCTTGACCTCATTGTTAACCCATTCATTGTTTAATAACATGTTATTTAGCTTCCATGTTTTTGTGTGTTTTTCAGCGTTCTTGTGTTTGATTTCTAGTTTCACAGTGTTGTGGTCATAGAAGATACTTGATATGATTTCAATGTTCTCAAATTTATTGAGACTTATTTTGTGTCCCAACATGTGGTCTATCTTAGAAAATGTTCCAGGTGCACTTGAAAAGGGTGTATATTCTGCTGCTTTGGGGTGAAATGCTCTGAATATCCATTTAAATCCATTTGATTTAGTGCATTGTTTAAGGCTACTGTCTCCTAAGGCAATTGCTTTTTAAATATCTAAGTAATATGGTAAACACAGTTAAACATTAGTGTCTATCTGGAACAGCCTAAAAATGCTATGGAAGCTGTTTAAATCATATTATAAGGTCACTCAGCATTTGCAGCTTACAGGATTTCAGGAGTGAAGGGCAGAAAGTACCATTGTTCCTTCTTCCCTGTATGGACATCAAAGCCTGATCTGCCTACAAGGTTATAAAATGTCTTTGATGATATGCACAGGAACCAACTATTATTTATAAATACTTTTTTAATTTTTCAAATATTTATCACATGAGTGAGAATAAAAAGGGCACTTTAAGGAAAGAGGTACATAATGAGCTCCAAGCTAACCTAAGAAATAAATGACAAAAGTTTTTTGAACAATCAATCTATTGATATGCTAAAATAATTTATTTTAAAGTATATTTGAATATGTTTCAGGAAAGGTAAGTAATAGACAGCTTTGAACAATCAAGCTAAAGCATTTAAATTTTTCATTAGGTGATTGGGAACAATAAAACACTTGAGGTGAAAGGGAAATTTCCAGTAGTATTACAGGAGGATAAAAGTGGCAGAGGGGCATTCCATTAAACAGAGGAAAGAGAGTCTAAAGGCAAAGTATAGTCAGTTTTGGTTACACAACAAACAGCCTAAGAATACCAGTGGTTCACAGCAATAAACTTTTACAGCTTCTCTTTCAGAGCTTGGCAGATCTTTTGAATCACTTTGGGTTCAGGTTCCAAACCATCCAGGCTTGCTATAGAGTGCATGTTGGGTTTAGGTCTGCCCCACAGTGTCTCATCCTGGAACCAGGGGCATTTTTCTTGGTGATGACACAAGCACAAGCAGAAACAACTGCCAACATTCAAAGCCTCAGCTTAGAACTTGTTATTGTCTCTTCTATCCATACCCCATTGGCCAAAGCAAGTCAATAGACAAGATCAACATCAGTGGGCTAGGAAAATATACTTAACCCATTCTAGTAGTACCACACCATTACATGATGAAGAGTAGTAACGTAACATTATGGTTCAGAGAAGGAATGAAGAACTTGGGCCAAGGACCAAATCTTCCATGTAGAGACAAATTGGGGATTTACTTAAGCAATCTAGATTTATGAAGGCAAGAACCTTGACTAATGTAGTAACAGAAAAAAATAATTATAGGAGGAGAAGAGTACAAGAGACATTTCTTATAAAAAAAAGGAAGGGATTTTCAGATTGATCTTATATCACAAATCCTGGGAAAAGATTCAAAATCAATATTAATTTCCAAATGTAGAGGACTGAGTGGATGATACAAGATATGTAATTTTTCTTAAACATATGAAATTTGAAAGTTGTGTTGACTCTAAAAACCAAGTGTGACTAACTCAAAAATTCATAATCTCAACCACCATGCTGTATTGTTATCAGTCATATTATTTGCAGAAATAAAGCACAACATGATTCTGATGTGTGGAAAATTGGTCAAGTCATCATTGTTTTTACCCATATCCATTGGTTCAGTCTCTCTATCCATTGGATATCTACATGTCACAATTTAAATTTCTTTTTTTACATTTAAAGATTTTATTTATTTTTTAGAGAGGGGTAGGGCAGGAGAAAGAGAAGGAGACAGACATTGATGTGAGAGAGAAACATTGACCAGCTGACTCTTTCAAGCTCTTTCAAGCCCCCAGCTGGGGATCTGGCTTGTAACCCAGGCATATTCCCTGACAGGGAATTGAACTGGTGACCCTTTGGTCTGCAGGCCAATGCTCAATCCACTGAGCCACACTGTCCAGGGCACTTAGTCAATTTACATTTAAAGTAATTATTGATAGGTATATACTTTTTGACATTTTAATTGTTTTTCTACTAGATTCATAACAGTTGGTCTATTACCTTTATTATATGTTTGCCTTTATTAGTGAGATTTTTTTCTTCATATATTTTCTTATTTCCAGTTTTAGGCTTTCTTTTTTCACTTAAAGAATTTCTTTTAACATTTATAGTAATGCCAGTTTAGTGGTAATGAACTCCTTTAGCTTTTGCTTCTCTAGGAACATCTTGATCTCTCCTTTAATTCTGAATGATAACCTTGCTGGGTAGAGTATTCTTGGTTGCAGATTTTTCCATTTCATCCTGATGAATATATTTCAGCAGTCCCTTTTGTACTGCAAAGTAACTGTTGAAAAGTCAGCTCATAGTCTTATATGGGCATTCCCTTGTATGTTACTAGTTGTTTTTCCCTTGCTGCTTTTAAGATTATCTCCTTATTTTTGACTGTTAATAATTTAATTATAATGTGTCTTGGTGTGAGTCTCTTTGGGTTCATCTTGTTTGAAATTCTGGGCTTCCTGAACTTTGATGCTTGTTTCCTTCACCAGGTTAAGGAAGTTTTCACCTACTACTTCTTGAAATGGATTTTCTGTCACTTTCTCCCTCTCTTCTTCTGAGAACCCCATGATTAGAAGATTAGTATGCTTGATATTGTCCCCAAAGTCCCTTATGCTATCCTCATTTTTTTTTCCTTTTTGGTCTTCTAACTGGGTAATTTCCACTATCCTGTCTTCCTAATTGCTGATCCATTCTTCCACATTATCTGATCTGTTGAGGATTCCCTCCATTGTGTTTTTTTTTGTTTGTTTGTTTCAGTTGTTATATTATTTAGTTCCGGTAGGTACTTTTTTATAATTTTCATCTCTTTGCTAATGTTCTCACTGAGTTTATCTACTTGTCTGCAGGGTTTGATAAATGCCTTTATGATTGTTATTTGAACTCTTTAGTAGATAACTTACTTCAGTTTCATTTATTTTTTTCCTGTTCTTTTGTTTTTATGTGTTTGTTTACAACATATTCTTTCATCGTTTCAATTTGCCTGTTCATTTTAGATGTATTAGACAAGTCAGCTACATCTCCTGGTCTTGAAAAAATAGCTTCTTTCAGAAGTTGTCCTATGGGGTACAGTGGTCGAATCCCCCTTATCATTAGAACCAGGTGATCCAGGGGTGCTCTTTGGGTAGACTAGTGTGGCTTGCTGTTGTGTAGGCCCACAACTTCTATGGACACATTTGCAGACCAGACTGGTCCCTGGTTTTCTGACTGTGAGTCCTGGCCACAACAATCACAGGCTCACTTGTGTGCAAGGCAAGCCTTCATTGCAGCTGGCTGCGGCCCAGCCACCCTGTTGCAGACTCACTACTCTGTGCTCTGGTGCCAACTGAGGCCACCAACTTGATACTAGTCTGGGTGGGTCCTCCCAGCCAGGAAGGAACAATGTTAGCAAGGTTAATAGAGAGTGTCAGAAATGGCACCTGACAGTGTCATACCAGCTAGATTAAAGAAAGTGGGACAAAATGGTGCCTACCAGCATCTCTGACCCAGGAGAATGTTCCAACAGATCTCTGTCCCTCCAGCACACAACCTAAAATTAGTCAATGTATCATCTTCACAAATGGCTGAGGTGCTTTTTAAACTGCTGTCTCTGTGCTGGGACTGGGAAAGTACAAGCTGGGTTTCCTACAGCTGTTTGGCTCTCTACCAAGCATAAGCTCTGGTAGTTTGCAAAGCCTAATATTACAGGGGCTCCTTTTCCTGGTGCAGGTCCACAACCTAGGGCTCAGACCCCTTGTTCTTTGGGACAACCTCTGCAGTTGTGACATACCTTCCACTGTGAGTCACCACATGGGGAGTTGGGGAGTAGGGTAGGTCCTGACTAGGCTTACTCTCTACCTTGTCTACCTGTTTCAGTAACTTTTTCTTTATATCTGTAGTTGTAGAAAATCTGTTCCACTAGTCTTCAGGTCATTCTCAGAGAGAGCATAGCTGTTGGTTTGGTGTCAATGAGAGGAGGTAAGCTCAGGATCTTTCTACTCTATGATTTTAAACTTGAAATTAGGAACCTTGCTCTTTAGTCATAATTTAGCATGTCTGTGAAATGTCATTCCTTACGGTTGGTGCACTGCCCCTGCAACAAACATGTCTCCAGATGAGATCACCAGGTCACTCTATGCCAGTTCTTTATGACATAGAAGCTATTATGCCTATGAACCAGAAACCAGATAATTCAGTGAACAAAAGTCATAAATACTATCATTTGAAATCATGTGGAGGAATCAATAGATTTTCTAATGTGTTTGTCAGTACAGTTATGTACCACTTAACACTGGGGATACATTTTGAGAAATGTGTCATTAGGCAATTTTGTCTTTGTGTGAACATCACAGAACACACTTACAGAAACTTAGATTGTGTAGCCTACCATGCACCTAGGCTATATGGTATAACCTATTGCTCCCAGGCTAGATAGAAGCCTATATAACATGTTGCTTTAAAAAATGACATGAGATTAAATCAAACAAAAAAGAAAATGATGCAAATAAGAGACATAAGCACGAGATGTATGAGGCTGCTGCTGGCATGACAACATACTGTTTTACAGCCAACTATTTTCTTTAATAAATAGAAAGGGTACATACTAAAATAATGATAAAAATATAGTATAGTACATAATCCAGTAACATGATCATCTATTATCATTATCAAGTATTGTATACTGAACATAACTGTGTTATACTTTTATGTGACTGACACTGCAGTAGATTTCATTACACCAGCATCGCCACACACAAAAGAGTAATGTGTTGCCTTATTATGTCATGAGGGCTACAACATCCTAGGTGAAAGGAATTTTTCAGCTCCATTATAATCTTATGGGACCACCATCGTACAAGCTTTTCATTATTGACAGAAATGTTGTTATGTGGTTCATGCCTGCACTCATTTTGGTCTAGCAGCATAACAAAAACTTTTCTGTGCATTTTCCTCCTGTCTTTCAGGCCATCAAGCAACCATTGCTCTGTTTTCCAATTATTAAAGTATAACAAAAGAAAAAGAACATCATGTGATATTCCCAGAATATGACACCAACGATCTTTCTTATTTGCATTTTCTATCATATAAGGGAATAGTTATGTCATATAAAAGAAAAGAGCATATGTGGTAGGTATAAATAAACCATCAAAAGATAAACAAACAGGAAAATTACAATAAAAGTAGTTATAAATTTGCTTGGAAAATATAATTAAATTAAATATATTTACCATTTTTGCATTATTTTCACTAAGCCATAGTTTGGAACTGTAACACACAACTCAATGAAAATGTAAGTGGGAATCTAAGTATTTTCCAAACAAAGAGGCCTTAAGTTATGTAAATGTAAAAATTTTAGCCCTTCAGAGCTGTTGAAAAGGAATGAAAATTGTTGAGTGGTTTGATTTTAAAGTCAAATTTTAGAGTCAAACTCAGGAGGTGTGTACCCTTCCCACTGGAGTTAAATGTATACTTTAACCTTGACATTACCTTATATGGAGGGGCAAAATGCCAAAAGGGTTGAAGCAGATGAAAAGCAATTGGTTGTCATCAAAATGTTAATGTGGTATATTTACACAATATGAACAGGGTCTATAAATTCTTAAAACTTATCACACCATGGGTCAAAATACAAAGTTGGGGTTTAGAAATAAAAATGAGTACATAACAGCATTATAGCAGTGGGGGTAGGATACGGGGTGGAAGGATCGACCAAGCAAAAAGGGGAAAGGACTCATGGATGTGGACAGCAGTGTGGTGACTGCTGGGGGGAGGGGAGTATAAGGGGACTAGACAGTAATGGAAAAAACACAGTAAAGATTAATTTTTTAAAAAGGAAATTCTGTCTTTTAATAGATTGTATTTTTCCTTGAGTTGCTGACAACTCCAGTATTAAGTAGTAGAAACAGTGATAGAACTACTCTTAGAATCTTCAAAACTGCTATACTTCTAAAGACATTAGAGACTGAGTTCTTTAAATGAATGTGAAAAATGGAGATATTTTGGTTTTTTGTTTAAAGTCTCCTCATTAATATAAATTAACATAACAGAGACAACTACAGCTAATGTAGTAGTTAAGTATCAAATTTTCCACCTGTGTTAGACCATAAATTTCTTGTCCTATTGTAGAGCATTATATTTCTGTCCATATTTTATATTCTACCACTGTTAAACTATCAGATTTACAAGATGTTGATTACATTTTATTTTTTCAATAACTAAAGAAAAATGAAATATGATGCCAAGGAATAAGTAATAATGTTTTATTATTTATTGTGTACAAGTTCTATGTATTCTTTCCAAAATTTCCAAATATATTGTTTCAAAATTAAAGAAAAGCACCAATTATTAAGGAGATTCAGGTTCTAGGATGATGAAACAACTGAAGGAAAATAAAAATTCAGCAGTCTCTAGAAAGCTATATTATACAAAGTATTCTAAAATTATTTTTGTTTTTAATTTTTGTTATATTAGCATCCAAAATATGAAAATTATGGTGTGAAAAATATGTACATATGTGAGCAAAGAAAAACCATTTAGATATGAACATATGAAAACTTATATAAGAGTAGTATAATTTAGCTGGAGTCATATGGAATAAAGCCATAACTAAGATTTTACCAGTCACTGCTTATATGACTTGGTTACAATTCTCCCTTGCAATTAATTTCTCCCTCTGTTTAATGAGGGAAATGAAAATAAGAGCTTCATAGATTTAATCTGATGATAAAATTAGATCATATGTATGTACAGCTTAACATGGTAGCACAATACATGAGTAGTAAATTAAATAAGTGACCTCTGTTACTGTTATTGTTAGATTATCTCATTGCAGAAGCATATTGAGTGCCAGTTCATAACACCCAAGGCCTGATAATTTGAAGACTACAACATCACCATCCTTTGCCATGTATAATGTGCTGCCGTATATAATGTGCTCCCCTGTATAGTTCACACCTGCATTTTTGGTCCAAACTTCACCTGGAGCTGGAGAGTTGCAAGGTTCAGAAGGGCATATGGGATCAGAAATGTTGCCATAACAATTTTTGGAAAATACAGCCACCCTACCAACCAAGAAACAAAATACAATTTTCTTATCAGTCATTTCAATCTCAGCAAATGTCACTATCCCCTGTTTGTTCAAACCCCAAAACAAGGAATAAGCTTTAATTTACTACTTTGTTTCTCTCCCCACATCAGCAAGTCCAGCTGTTATCACTGCTATTATTTATCCTGAATCCCTCTCCTTCCATCCTTTTTCTTTGTCCCTACTAACCCCAACAAATTTTTCTTTTTCTGTAAACTTCAGTAGTCAAATCCTTACACATAAATTGGTTCTTTATTGTCTTTGCCCATGCTGTTCTCCCACCTACAATGTGTTAGCCTTAATAACGAAAAATAGGTAATGTCACTTTCTTGCTTAAAACAGCCACACATAAGCATGACATATTTTTCTTAATCTTATATGGAAGAATAATATAAGTGTATGAAATATTCTAATGGTGGGAGTTGTGAACAATGAAAAAGAATAACAAAAACATCTTAAGTGGTTTTTATTGTTTAAATATTGCAGAGTTTATGTTCAGTTGCTTTCTGCCTTGGAATGATATAAAAGAAAGATTAGATATGTTTTTTAAACATTCAGAACATTGCATGTTTTATTGTTACTTCTCAGAAAGTGTATTATCATTTTCTCCTATAAATAAGTACACAGGTCACTTTCTTTTTCTCTAACCATAAGTTTGTATTGGATCCTAAAGCTCTAATTTTCTATGAAATGTTTCCAGTATATAATTCCATAAGGCAAACAGCTACCTGGTAAAGAAACAGACTGCTTATATATTATTTACTATGCCTATTGTGCTGCTTCCTGTTTATATAAAATGCATTTATTTTTATATCAACTGAGGATAAAAAGTAATAAGATTTAAGATAAGTTAAAAACATATTTCTCAATATCCCCTGCATTTTATCAGTTTTCAAGCTTGATTTTCCTTATACTCAATAATACATGTACACAATAAAAGTGATTTCTTCAAATATAATCTATAATCTATTATATAAAATACAGTATATATTTATATATACACACTTACTTACCCACATGTTTCTTTAGTAAGAATTTGAAATTACTGCATTTTCTTTTCTTTGCACATTTTATGTGATAAAATTCACAAAAGAGCTTGAAAACAGTGTAATTTATATTTTATGAAGGCTTATTTTTCTATTATGTTTTCTCTTCCTCACGGTGGCCTTCCTAGTGACAGTTTTTATTTTTTGACCAAACTGTGAAATAGCATGTACTGTGCATGCCTGAGGCATACATGGGTACCTTTCACAGTATGTGGACTGCTCTTGCTTGATCTATGTAAAATTTATTTCATGAACTTGTGTATTATTTTAGTTTAATAGAAAGCATTTTATGCTTAAGCTATTGATGCAAATAGACAAGCTTTGGGAAAATGTTCTTACCTCAATAAATTAGGGATTTTATTTAAAATAATTTTATTTTTTTTAAATTGGTTGTGTTTCTTCCAGTGTTTTTCAGGGATTCTTTCTAATTACCTTAGTTTTGAACTATAATTTTTTAAATAGTTTCTATTCACAAATGATTTTAGTTAAACTTTACATTTCATAGAAACTTTTTTAAAAGTGGGAAATAAATATTCTCCCAAGAGATAACTTCTTTCACTTATTAGAAATAATTGGTAATCTGCAGTACACAATTTATATTGCATAATAATGTATGTAAGAAAACTTTCATTAATAAATTAATAAAATTATTTAATATTTGTACTCTAGATGTTTTTGGAAATTGAGATAATGGACACGTAGTATTATATTTCAGCTATACAGCATAATGCTTTGATATATGTGTATATTATAAATGACTTCAAGTCTTGCCACCCATATTTATAATTTGTTTTCTTTTGTGATAAGAACTTAAAAGATCACTCTCTTAGCAACTTCCAAATATACTGGGTTGGCCAAAAAGTCCATGTGTTTTTTTTTTTCCATAAAATAAAAGACACATTTTTCATTTTAACCAATAGCTATTGATTTTGATATTTTGACTATGTCAACTCTCTCCTGTGTTGTATGATATTGATTGTTCCCAATTAATGTCTCCTTTTGATCTTTATCCACTTGAACTGGTCTACTCCACAGTGGAGCATTGTCCAGCAAGAAATCTCCAGCATGAAACTTCTCAAACCACTTTTGACACATTTGATCAGTCACAACACTTACACAATGCACAAATCGTTTTTTTTTTCATTTCTGTTGTGCTTTTACCTTTCTCGAAATAAGAAAGCATAATATGCCTAAAATGTTGTGTATTTGCTTCCATCTTTAACATTAAAATAGCTACAGAAAATTACCAATTTTGAGGTTTTTTTAATGTATGCTGTTATGACAACTGTCACAATACAACTTAACAAAATTGTTTTGAGTGCAGTTAAAGACAACTAAGCACTGCTAGAGCGTTTTACAGGAAAACAAACAAGCACATTTTTTTGGTCAACCCGACATAATACAATATTATTAACTTGTACTCTAGATTTTGAAGTGATTGTATTAGTCATCGGCTACTTAGTAACAAGTTACCACAGACTTAATTGTTTAAAACAACACATATTGATTATCTTACTACTTTTGTGGCTCAGGAAGCTAGTCATGGCTTGGCTAGGTCTTCTCCTGTAGTTTGGCTGCCATCAACCTGTTGGCCAGAGCTGGAGTCTCATCTTAAAATTTGAGCTAAGGCCTGCTTCTGAACTCATGTAATTTTGATAACATTCAATTTTTTGTATCCTATTGTGCCTCAGCTTCTCATTGGCTTTTGCTTGGACACGTCCTTCTGTTACTTGTTTTATCATAGAACACAATGTGAGAAAGCAACAGAAAATGCTTTTAAGAGGGAAGTACAATCTAATATAAAATCTTTATTGATTTCATCCTAAATGTAAGGTAAGGTATTCTGAATCTAGAACAATTTTTAAAATTTATAATTTAACAATAATAACTATTAGCATCCACATGTTCTAGTCCTTATGCATAGGACTACAAAATGGAAGCATGTCAATCGTTGTAAGGGAAGAAGAGCCCCACCTATAAGAGATCGTTCTGTGTGGTATGGGAAATGTAGCCCAGCTCCCACTCAGAAAGGCCAGTGGATAGTGAAGTCTGGCACATAGGACCCACGCCCATGGATAGATTCTCCTGTGGGGAATCAGGCCTGCATTGTACCTAGGCCACTTTGAGACTTGCTTTTTGCTAAAACTCCCTCACCCTGGATTGAGGCAGCAGATGTTTACTGCATATGTTAAAGTAACTTCCTAAAATCTATGTTAAACCTCCCAAGGATGAGTATAACCAGTTCAACCAATTTTCCCTTTACATTTGCAAATACTTCTTTTTTTTTTTTTTTTTGATGTAATTAGCAACATCCTCTCCTTTGTTTTCTGTAAATGGTAACCACCTAAAGCTGACCTGTGCATGTTAAATGAGGACCATCCTCAATGTAATGTGCCCAGAAAAGCAATAAAAGCTTGTCTAGGCAAGGGACAGGGCCATCCCTCTCTTCACTGAGAGAGCAGCCATGTCATCCCTTTTTCTCCACAGGATTTCTGTAGTCCCTGTGAATTGTCTCGTCTCATCCATAATGCTGCGGACATTGCAGGCCGGTGTCTGCATCACCCACCCCTCATAGCAAGGGAGTGGTAAAAGGATTGCTCTATGTTTGCCCCAGCCCTTTGTTAGGTAAATAAAATCTCTCCCCTGTGTCTAGTCTGCTACCTTAGAGAAATCTCCAAGTTTCTGGGCCTCATTCTTCCTTGAAATATAAATCCTTAGAAAGATAACCATTGCAGTCCTCCTAGGATCTTGGGGATGTAACCCAGCAACCTACTTCTGGCTGTAACAATTTAGTCCTCTAAGAAGGTCAGTTTTGTTATTATTTTGAGTTAGAATAATTAATTGGACTAGTGGTTACAGATCTGATTCTCATGGTGTGTGAACAAGTTTTCAGGAGACTAGGACTTTTGCATAAATGTTGAGAAGTCCAAGAAAGTTTATTATTCCATGGTAACATAATCACAGATGTTATATGTCACTACTTTTGTCATATTCCATCACATAGTTAGAAGTCATAGGTTCCACCCACAACCAAAGAGAGTGCATGCACAGAACATGAACACTGGAAAGTCCTAGGAGGTGGAGAGGATGGGGGGCTATCTTAAAGTCCACAGGCCATAGCCACCTTGAAGATATCAAAAAATTTGAAAATTAGCATAGCTAAAAGTAATTATATTGGCTTATATTTAGACCAAAAACTTTCAAAGATTTACTTTTACATTAACATACCTTGAAACAAGAACTTTGCCCTTCATCAGTATAAAGAAATTTTAGATTATTGAGTTTACAGTAGACATGTAATAAATTCACATGACAATATTCTATATTTGGGTTATCTCAAATTAAGTTTTAATTGGTTTTCTTTAAAAAGCCTTGTTACCTTCTTTCTAAAATCAATGGAGTTTTTTTTTAATTAGTGGTAAGCTCTACCTTTCCCAAATGTGATATTTTACTTTTTATAAGGTATTTGTTTGCCACATAACAATGTAAGGGATATGAGGATTTTTAACTATACTTTGCCTTCAAGGAAACCAAATTTAGGAAAGTTTTTCTAACTCAAGTTTATCTTCTTTACCAAAATAGAGGAAGTTCTTTAATCCTGGTTTACCAATCATTTGATCAAATTTCCTTTTATGTATCTTATAGTTGTTTTTTAAATTAACATTAAAAAGGCCAATAAGAAATAGGCACTGAAATTAATTTTCTGATAAATATATATTTTTTCCACACTGGTGTTTTCTTTCCTCCCTTCTTTCTTTTTTTCCCCCAACCTCCCTTCTTCTTTCATTTAAACAATCTTCTTAAATCTATGAAAAATTACTTTGTGTGAAAATTGCTTTACTCATTTTTTTTAACTTTTTTTTTAATTTTATTTTAATTGTTGTTCTTATACAGTCTTCTGTTTTCTACTCCCATCCCGTCCCTCCGCC
>PVKU01014923.1:0-20543 GCA_004027475.1 Anoura caudifer | reverse complement strand
AGTCACCTACAAAGGAGTTCCCATCAGACTGTCAGCTGATTTCTCAAAAGAGACCTTACAGGCAAGAAGGGGCTGGAAAGAAGTATTCCAAGTCATGAAAGTCAAGGACCTACATCCAAGATTGCTCTATCCAGCAAAGCTGTCATTTAGAATGGAAGGGCAGATAAAGTGCTTCTCAGATAAGGTCAAGTTCAAGGAGTTCATCATCACCAAGCCCTTATTACATGAAATGTTAAAGGGACTTATCTAAGAAAAAGAAGATAAAAAACAGGACAGTAAAAAGACAGCAAACTCACAGGTATTAACAACCACATCTAAAACAAAAGCAAACTAAGCAAACAGAACAGGAACAGAACCACAGAAATGGAGATCACATGGAGGGTTAGCAACAGGGGAGAGGGAGGAGGAGAGAGGGGGACAAGGTACAGAGAACAAGTAGCATAGATGGTAGAGAGAAAATAGACAGGGGGAGGGCAAGAATAGTGTGGGAAAAGTAGAAGCTAAAGAACTTAAGACACATGGACATGAACTAAAGGGGGGGGAATGTGGGTGGGAGGGGGTGTGCAGGGTGGAGGGGAATTAAGGGGGGAAAATGGGACAACTATAATAGCATAATCAATAAAATATATTAAAAATATTGACAGTTTTATCTTTTCCACTTTAAATACTTATCCTTTCTTTCTTTTTCTTTTTAAATTGTATTTTTTAAGCCCTCCAGTACACTGTTGAATAGTGGCAGACACAACAGGCCTCCTCTTCTGACATTAGTGGACAATTTTCTAATGTTTCCCCATTACATACAAGGATTTTCTTTCTAACTCTAGTTTTGCTAAGAGATTTTATCAGGAACAGGCAACGAATTTCATCAAATGTCTTTTCAGTATCTATCTACTTCCATCTGTTAATAAATATCTTTGTGAATATTGAAGTGTCCTCATATTCCTGGAATAAACCCTACTATGTTGTGACATTATTTTCCTACATTGCTGCATTTAATAAGCTAATGTTTAAAAAATTTTTTCATCCATTTATAAATGGGGTGGGCATCAATTTCCCTCTGTGTGTGTGTGTGCTTTCTGTGCCAGGTCTTAGGTGATTGTCTCTCAGCTCCAAGCCTACCCCTCTATACTTTGATTTATGATGCTGGGGCTGGACCTCCTCCAATCACATGTCTGCTTTGCCAGCTGGCTTCTCCTGAGTCTCTGGCTAACAAAGGACTGCAAGGCCTGAGGAGGAAGAAGGGATTTGCTCCTTCCTAACAGCTTGCTATGATCTTCCTGTCTGCTTCCTGTTCCTGTGTACAATATCCTGGCAACGCTTCTTTACTGGAGCAGCAGCAGCTCCTCTCCATGGCAACAGCTGCATCCAATGTGTGTTTTTTCCAGCACTTGGAGAACCAGCCTCAGGCTGCTCCATACCCACCCCCACCCTCCCAGACACTGGTGGGGCTGCAGCCTCTCTTCAGAAATCTGTTTCAGTTCATGGGGACCCTCCTCCAAACTTCTATATTTTAATGAATTCAACTTCTTCCCTTTCTTTCTTCATGCCCTGGAGTGGAGACTTCTTTCTGCAACTGCTACAACTGTAACACCTTAGAGCTCTCTTTTGGGGTAGATGGGTAACAACTTTACACGGAGTTATCAATTCTTTCCATTATTTCATCCTTTTTCAATAACCGGCAAGGTTTCTATCTCCTGACAGGACCTTCGCTGGTTCACTATATTTGTCTGGCTTTGATAAGAGGGTCTGGCAGCCCCTTTGATTGAGTTAGAAAGGTGTCCATATTTTTTCATCTGTTCCTTGAAGAACAATAAAACTCTCCTATAGATACTTCTGGGCCTGGTGCCTTTTAATAGGTATATATTGAAATTAATTTTCAATTTCTTTTATAAATATAGGTCTCTACAATTTTTCCATTATATTTTATTGAGTCAATTTTTATAATCTACTGTATTTTCCAAGAAAAAATCATCTATTACAACTTTATTTTCAAATTTGTTCTCATTAAGCTGTTCACAGTATTCTCTTAAAATTTTACTATCACTCATATTCTAATTTGCCTAGTTATGGAATTTTTAGATTCAAAATCAAATTCTTTCAGGCCTCTGAAATTCTAGTCCATTGTCTTTTAGCATTCTGCCAATGAGAGGCTATTAACTACCCAACTTTTAAAGTTAAGAATTTTTACAGTGTGGATTTTGTTGCATTCACTCTGCTCTGGGCACTTTCAATGTAAGAGTAAGTGTCCATTTAGTTCTAGAAATTTTTTTTCTACTGCTTTGAAAATCTTTGATAACTTCCTTTCTGTGTCCTAAAATCTTATCCAATAAATACTGGACCAACTCCCACATCCACCCAATGATGAAGTAACAGGGACTGAATTTATGCTCTTGCTTTAAACAACTACAAAACTGGACTAAATATATGCAACCATGGGGTTCATTGGGTAATAGAATTTAGGATGATCATCCTGAGAAAAGTGGAATTAGTGAGGTGAGCCTTATGACAGCCCAGCTGGCCTGCCAGGAGGTGATGTCCAGGCCACAGTGTAGGGAGGGTGTAGCCAAACAAAGGACTTGGCAGTCTTGCTGAGTTGAAGAGAGAGAGACATCAGAGCTTGGGAAGGTAACATTGCCCAACTATCAGAATGACAAAAATTAAAAATTATGACCACATTTTCTGTTGGTAAGACTATGGGGAAACAGGCACCCACATGCATGCTGGTGGGAATGCTAATTGGTAAAACTCTCAGGAAGGAAATTTGGCAATACATTACAGACCTGCATATGTACTTAACTTCTGAACCAGCAATTCCACTTCTAGAAATCTACCTTGAAGATACATATGCCTTTAACAATAAAAAATATGCATACATATATTCATATGGTTACTCATTATGTCATTGTTTACAAGTGCAAAATAATAAGCAGCCTAAATACTCAATTATATGAGACTGTTTGGATAATAATGATGCATCCACACAATGGAGTATTATGCTGCAAAAAAAAGATTCAAAATAAGAAAAATTTCTATGAGCTGATAGGGACTAGTCTCCAGGATATATTGTTAATCAAAAAGAAGCGAGTTCAAGAGTGTGTATAGCATGTTATCCTTCCTGAAGGACAGAAAGGTATATAAGAAAATACATTGTACATGTTTTTACTCATTTGTACAAAAGAAATCCAAGGAAGATAAACTAGAAACCAATAAGATTATCTGCAAGTATTGGTGGGAATGAAGGAAAAAGAAAGGGAGAAAGGGGGAAGGGAATGAGGTAGTCGGGAGGAGCAGAGTAGGACATTTCTCTGAATGTGTCATTTGGGTAGTTTTGACTCTTAGAATCATGGTAATATTTCGTATGCCAAAACATAATCAACCAACATCCATCAAGATGAGTGTTTGTTTGGGGTGGGGGGAGGGGGGACCCAAAATGCAATACAATCAGTAACAAGTGAACCTAACTGTACCACAGGTGAATGATATAGCCACACTTGCTGCATCCCCGAAAAGCCAAATCAAAATGCAAACCAGACAGCAGGAACTCATTGTTCTAGTCTACGGCTGCCTTACAGCGAGATATCTAACTTTGTTCTCATGCTTTTCCATGCCTGCACCTCTGGGGGCCTCCAACTGTTTTTACTGGATTGCAGTCATTTGTTGTCACCCTAAGTGACATCTTTAGTTAGCAGCTGGAGAAGCTGTCAGTTTAGGAAAATATATAATTTCTAGATTTGATTCTTAGTTTTGGAAATGTCTACTCTTGGGCGGAAAACACGCCCTGCCACACAGGGGGCCGAGAATGACAGAGATTGGCACAGAGCTGGTGGAAAAGGAAATTGTTCTCTCAGGAAATAAAGCACACCACATTGGATGAGAAGATTTCAAAATCATGAGTTTCTACATAACTTCCAGATGCTCTTCATGCTCATTAACACAGATTAATTATAGTTAGCCTTTTTAGTTTAATCAAAGCTGGAGAAGTAGGCACTGGTTTTAAAAGCCTGAGTGCTTCAGTGACTCGCTGTTGGGGACCTTAAACTCTCAGCTTATCATCATATGTTAGGTATAACATTGAGACATGATCAATCATCAAGGAGTATTTTTTTGCCTTTAAAAATATTGACCTGCTGATTTCACATTTAGCAGTTTCTCACGAGGAAATCACAAAGACGCATGCAAACATTTACAAAGACTGCAGCATCATTTTTCATAGCACAAAAGAGGAGAGTGCTTAGATGTCCACAACAGAGAAATGGCTAAGGGTGTTGGGTTCAGCCATACTGTGCTATACTTTGCATCTATTAAAAATGTTTTCCAAAGGCAAAGGCAGTTAATGATGTAGGGAAATACTCAGAATATTAGAAAATAATGCTACAGGGAAGTTTGCCTGTTTTATGCTGCCGGCTTACAGAAAAATGTTGAGTAGCAATAGCTTAGAGGTATTTTCATTTTAAGTTTTTTAAAAAGCAGAATAAATTTGCATTCTGTACAGCTCAAGCAATACATACGTGTGTCTATTTACATATGTTGCTATATATATGCATTTATATATTTGTGTGTATGTTTATACAAACACACACAGAAAAAAGCCTAGAACAATTAACAAGGAAGACAAAAAATGACTAGATGGAAACACACCAAAATGTTACCAATTTAATAAAACGGATAATCATTGTTTTCTTATTTACATTTTAGATAGCTTCTAAACATTCTACATTAAACATGAATTATTTTTACTAGTTCTATTTTTCTCATTGCTCCAACCAATAATCTTGGAGACATATCGACCATTTTTATCTAAATCCCTGTATCCAACCCATCAGCAAACCTGTCAACTTTAACTTGACAAAAGTCCGGAATCTATTCATTCGCCTACCGCTTTGCCTAATGATTATCAGTTGCCTGTGTTTCTGCCATAGCTTTTGTTCTGGTCTTTGTGTTTACACACTTGCCTTCCATACCCACTTGAGTCTCTAGAAGGACCAGAAGGAGGAGTTAAAAGAGAAAATTATGGGGAGTAAATCAGAGCCCCATTTAGAGAGAAACAAGTTAAAGTCTAGAGGAAGCATTGCCAATGGGGAATTGAAGGAAATGCTAATACATGTCAATGAATCCCAAGTCTGACATTGCTTATGAAATTGTGTTCCTATTCTGTGCTTAAATCACACACCTCATCTCCCATTATCCACACAAAACACACCATGAAGATCTTTCACATGCAGTGACCTTGAGTTCATGGTGCTTTGGATTGCTGGTAGTAAAAGCCATTCAGATCTAGCTCAGAGAAGGGAGACAAGATGACAAAGTGGGGAACAGGAAAGGAACTGGAATAAGAAATGACCAATAGGAATGCTCAGTAAGCTTAGGGTGGGGCACTGAATTTCTCACAGTACATGAGATGAAGGCTTACGCCATTTTATTCCTGTATGAAGAGAAAAGTGGACCCTAAAAATGTGGGGAGCATGAAGACATCCATTCGGGCATCATGTTAATTAATATAATGTCAGGAAGAAGATGGGTTGGACACATGCCATCTCCACATTATTTTCTAATTGGCTTCAGGTGGGAACAGAACAGGTGTAAGAAAACAGTCATAAAATAAATGAATTAGTGAATTAGGAAGGAAGAAGGGAGGGAGAAAAAAACGAATGACTGACTGAGTGAATGAATTTGCAGATAACAATAAGAATGGCTAGTGGTTCTGGAGAATTTACTATATCAAGTACTCTTCTAAGTGAGAACTTCCAGCCAAGATGGAGGCATAGGTGGACACACTGTGCCTCTTCTCACAACCAAGTTAAGGACAAGAAAAATATAGAACCAAAAAAAAACCCAACCAGAACAGATAAAAAATTGAATTGTACGGAAGCCCGACAAGGATTCACCCAGACTGGTAAGAGGGGAGGAGTCGGAGAGAGGTCGCAGCAGGAAAAAGCAGTGGGTAGTGGTCCCGGGCGCACAGGTGGCAGTTGGCACACCCCAGGCACACAAGCAGTAGTTACCAAGAGGGGGGAGGCAAGGAGCAGACCAAGAGAGACCCACAAGGCAGCTGACCTCGGTCACATATCCGCACGCAGATAAACCAGGTAAAAATGGGCAGCAAGACAGACTGCACAACACAGAGCCCTAGCACTGGGAAATAAAGCCTAAAACCACCAACTGAAAACATTTGTGGGGGTTGAGGTACTAGGAGAGAATCCCAGCCTCACAGGAGAGTTTGTTAGAGAGACCCACAGGGTCCTAGAATGTACACAAGCCCACCCACATGGAAATCAGCACCAGAAGGGCCCAATTTGCTTGAGGAAAGCAGCAGAAGAGACTGGAATCTAAGAGAGAGCAGAGCAAGCACCATTGATCCCTCTTGGACCCCGCCCCCACATCCAGCAACACAACCCAGCTACTGGGTTACCCTGTCCTGGGGAACACCTAAGGCTCCACCCCTCACTACGTAACAGCTGCAACCAGACCAAAAAAAAAAGGCTCAAACAGGAGAACATATAGAAGCCCCACAGCTAATTCATCTAAGTGACCAAGAGATAGCCAACCTATCAGATGCACAGTTCAAGCCACTGGTGATCAGGAAGCTCACAGAATTGGTTGATTTTGGTCGCAAATTAGATAAACAAATGAAGGCTACAATAAGTGAAATGAAGAAAAACGCACAGGGAACCAATAGTGATGGGAGGAACACTGGGACTCAAATCAATGGAGTGGACCAGAAGGAAGAAAGAAACAACCAAACAGAAAACAAGGAAGAAACAAGAACTCAAAAAAATGAGGAGAGGCTTAGGAACCTCCAGGACATCTTTAAACGTCCCAACGTCCGAATTATAGAGGTACCAGAAGGGGAAGGGGAAGAGCAACAAGTGGAAAACTCATTTGAACAAATAATAAAGGAGAACTTCCCCAATCTGGCAAAGGAAATAGACTTCCAGGAAGTCCAGGAAGCTCAGAGAGTCCCAAAGAAGGTGGACCCAAGGAGGAACACACCAAGGCACATCATAATTACATTAGCCAAGATGAAAATGAAGGAGAGAATTCTAGAAGCAGCAAGGGATAAGGGGACAGTCACCTACAAAGGAGTTCCCATCAAACTGTCAGCTGATTTCTCAAAAGAGACCTTGCAGGCAAGAAGGGGCTGGAAAGAAGTATTCCAAGTCATGAAAGTCAAGGACCTACATCCAAGATTGTTCTATCCAGCAAAGCTGTCATTTAGAATGGAAGGGAAGATAAAGCATTTCTCAGATAAGGTCAAGTTAAAGGAGTTCATTATCACCAAGCCCTTATTATATGAAATGTTAGAGGGACTTATCTAAGAAAAAGAAGATAAAAAACAGGACAGTAAAAAGACAGCAAATTCACAGATATTAACAACCACATCTAAAACAAAAGCAAACTAAGCAAACAAGTAGAACAGGAAGAGAACCACAGAAATGGAGATCACATGGAGGGTAGCAACAGGAGAGTGGGAGGAGGAGAGAAGGGGAAAAGGTACAGAGAATAAGTAGCATAGATGGTGGGTAGAAAATAGACAGGGGGAGGGCAAGAATAGTGTGGGAAAAGTAGAAGCTAAAGAACTTATGACACATGGTCATGAACTAAAGGGGGGGAATGTGGGTGGGAGGGGGTGTGCAGGATGGAGGGGAATGATGGGGGGAAATGGGACAACTGTAATAGCATAATCAATAAAATATAATTTTAAAAAAGTACTCTTCTAAGTGCTTTCACGTATTAATTCATTGCCTTGAGATTAGAATTCAATTGCCCTGGCTTTGTGTATCTTGTATACTTTCATTATCAGCTTCACTAGTGACCAGATTTATGGGCCCAGAAACTCTCTAATGAGACTAATAAAAGCAGCAAATATCCTTAATTAAAAAGAGGATGCTCATCAAGGCATTCTTGTGTAAGTGGTCCAGGTGTTGTTGACTTATGAAAATGCATGTGAGCACCAGAGGCTAGAAACTCTGAGGGGATGTCCTCAATATTCCATTATATGAACAACGAGAAATGACAGGCTGACTCAAAGCAAGGTAATTATCCTGTTAATTTAGGCCTCCTCAAAAGCCGCTCGTTTCAGCAGTTGTCTTAGTTCGTTAATACTAACTATAAAATACAAACAATAAAGTAAAATAAAACTATAAAGATTTATATATTTTCCCCAAAGGTCTTTGAGTGCATTCTCTTTCATATAGTCATCTGACAAGTATTTATTGAACACCTATGACGTGCCAAGCACCATTCGAAGTGCCTGGATACAGCAGTAATCCAAAGCCACTGCTCTGTAGAGTTCACATTACCTCACAACTGAGACAGCAGAACTGCAATCCCCATTTTGTAGAAAAAGAAGTTAGGGCTTACAAGGATTAATGGTTCTGGCTAATGTCAGAGAGATTAGACACTGATTTTTGATATTTAGAATTTAAAACACTATATCTTGTATAGAGTAATTGTTTTGATGAAATAGTCCTTAGTATTTTGGTTTCTACTGACTGTAAAGTACCTTGCCATGTGCCACACACACACTGTGGAGGTTCTTGAGCCCCCCATCCCTTTTGTGGCTGCTGCTTAGAGAGTTCGAAGCGGGAAAGTTATAGGCATTGATTTCTCTCTTTCTCTCAAGTCCCTCAGTAGATCTTATCCAGAGCCCAATAACTTCCCTCTACCCTCACTGGTACCTCCAGTGTGGCCTAAATCAGCATCATCTCCTGTCTAGATTACTCAACTAGACCCCTAGCTGGTGTCGCCATCGTTCACCCTTTCCCTTTCCTCCACACAGCAGCCAGAAAAATCCTGTTAATATGTAAGTTGGATTTCATCCATCTTCTTCCCAAGACCTTGCGAAGTCTCCCCCATTTCACTGAGAGTAAAAGCCAATCAACATCTTTACAATGGCTTACAGGGCCCTGCAGGGTCTGGCCCCCATTTCACGTGACCTCATCTCCTCCACGCTCCTCTTTCACTTTCTCCATTCTGGTCACACTGACCTCCTGCACCTCAAACCCACAGGGCATGTTTTTACCTCAGGGCCTTTGCCCTAGCTCTTCTCTCTACTCCAAAAACTTCATCCCAGTTATCTTCATCTTCAACTTCTTCAAGTCTCTGTTCAAGTATTACCTTTGTAGTGAAGGCCCTGACTACTCTATTTGAACTTGGCATACTCTCAGATACTTCCAACCCCCCTTACCTTGCTCTATTTATTTTTCTCATTACACTTAAAACCTTCTTTTAAAAAAAGATATATCTATATATATTTATATGTATATTTCTATATATCTACATATCTATCTACCTATCTCTCTATATATACATAAATTATTTCTTTAGTGTGTTGTTTTTCTTCCCCTACAAGCACAGAAATATCTCTTCCTTTTATTTGCTTATATATTCCCCAAAGCTAGAATAATGCCTGGTCTATTGTAGACAGCTAGAAAATATGTGTTATCATTATTATTTGTGAGTGTCAATGGACAGAAACTATGAGAACTTTAGAGAAAGAGATTTTCTTGCTTAGAGACTTCAGAGAAAGAGATCAAAGGTTTTCACAGACCAAGAAAACTAGATTTGAATCCTTGCTCTGCCATTTATTTGGGACCTTTGGCAAGTTACTCAGCCTCTGTGAGTCTCAAGTCTGCTGAACGTAAGAACGGAAAAATAATACTAAGCTCACAGGCTGTGGCACTCATAAAGTTGCTGCAATATAGAGAAAGTATCTGGTAAATTCAAAGGACAATTAGTACCAAGTCTGGCAAATTGATTTTGTCTTACTTTGGCCAGATTCTTAGTGAACAGTACGGCTCCGTACACGTGACTTCCCCTTTTGGAAGCTCAGTTCACACAGCTATCTCATGAAGGGTCCAAGCCCATGACCCCTGTGGCTTGTAGATTTCCGGGGGGGCCGGTGGGAACCCTGGGCCTCACAAGACATTGCTTCACCTTTTCTGATGATGGGTTAGCTAATCTGCCACTGTGCTGTTCATTACTGAGCCCTTTAAAAGTCAACAGATAGTAACAGAAGATAAATAAAACCTTTGTCACTTACTGCTGCCTCAGTTTTACACAAGTGCTGCCAAAACGAGTTGCAACAGGAACCTTTGAACAGAAGCAGTCAAATGGTATGTGCTGATAAACGTTTGTTTAGAATGCAGCTCTTTCTTTTCCTGGAATTTCTCAGTAATTAACCAACAGCACTAAACAAGACCCTTTCAGACAGCTGTTGAGAGTAGTAATTCCCACAATTCTTCCCACTAGGCAGGCCCCTTTTTTCTCCCATATAAACCCAGATTTCCAAAGTTTTTTTTCCCTACCAAACCAACTGCATTCACCAAGTGATAATTCTGTATTTTTTACATTAGTTTAACTAATGAGTAGAGTCAAAACTTACGCTCATTAGAATGTCCAATCAACGTGAGCTGACATCCTTTCACACTACATGGCAATCCTTCGAGCTAAAAACAAAGAAATTTGATGTTTTAGATGCTAGCCTGAGCAGGCTAA
Source organism: Anoura caudifer (assembly GCA_004027475.1). Classification (NCBI taxonomy): domain Eukaryota; kingdom Metazoa; phylum Chordata; class Mammalia; order Chiroptera; family Phyllostomidae; genus Anoura; species Anoura caudifer. The sequence goes on along the minus strand of PVKU01014923.1, from coordinate 10,046 downwards.
TTTGAACTATATTAATTTATTCATTCAATACATATTTAATGAACACCTATTACCTGCCAGATATGATCCTAGGTGCTAGAGATACAGGAGTGAACAAAACACACAAAAGTTCCTACTCCGGTGAAGTCTGCATTCTAATGAAGAAAAACAATAAGTAAGTTAAGTAAATAAAATGACAAATAAATAAAATATATAGAATAAGTTCTAAGGGAAACATAAAGCAGGAAGTAAGATTGAAGGTGTGAAACGCAGCAGGGGCGCAGGAATGAGTGAGGACAGAAAAGGTTGGACTGAAAAGGAGATAGCTGACAGAGATCTAGAACCGGTGATAGAGTGAGCCACTGAGGTGCCTGGGAGAAGAGGAAGAAGAGGAGATGCAAGGGAATGACAGGGCCTGACGAAGAAGCATGGCAGGAGTTTGAGGATCAACTAGAAGGCCACAGCATCTGAGACACAGAATCGAACCAGGAGACACAGTTAGGAGAACAGATTGAAGGAAGTCTTGGAGCTGGTGCTCAGGATTGGCTTTTATTAGGAGCGAGAAGGGAGCCACTGGTTTTGAGAAGAGGAATGGCATCATCTTCCATTTTAATGGTGTTATTCACAGTTCTGTGAGCCCATCGGATGTTTCCAGGGGTGTCCTTGAAACACGGAAAAAGGCTCATGAAAGTAGTAAAGGTAATATTGATAATTCAGGACTTAAATATTATTCATAACAGCCAGAAAGTGGAAACACCCTGAATGTCCATCAACTAATGAACAAATAAACTAAATGTGGCATTTCCATACAATGGATGTGCTGATAGGTGCTTCAATCATGGATGAACCCTGAAAACGTTATGCTAAATGAGAGAAGCCAGTTACAAAATGCCACATATTATGTGATTCCCATTTATATGAAATGATCATAATAGAGACAAAAAGTCAATTAGTGGTTGCCAAGAGATGGGGAGGGGGACAGGGTTATTTTGGGGTTGATAAAAATGTTCCAGATTACAAAGTGATTTTGGTTTGACAGCCTTGTAAATATACAGGGTGAAGCAAAAGTAGGTGTATATTTGTGAGTATGCAAAACAGAGAGTGTATTCTGCTATTAATATTTATTAACTATTGTATTGTTTATTTGTATTATAACTGTAAACCTTCTTATGCCCCACCCTGTACTAGAAACCACGGCTATAAAAAGAGTGTATTTTATGGAATGTGAATTATATCTGAACTTTAAAAATAAAGAATTTAGGCTTTTAGAAACTGGTGCCAAGAAAATGGCTTTTTCTCTCTGCCATTTGCCTTGTGTCTCCCCTGCCTTCAGGTAACACACGGCACTAAGAGATGTTAATTCTGTGAAACTGATCAACATAAATGCTCAGCTGGAATAATTTAACCAGGAGAGCAAGGCCACCTTTTTCTTCTCCCTGTGACACTACTGACCCATCATCATGGGTTGGGACTTGCTTCTTTTTTCCAGATGCCTCTCACATCTTGATTTTATGTCCCCAACACCAGGACCCTTATCCATTTCACATGGATAAATGCATCAGCCTGGATGGGGCACCTGCTTCTCGTCCTTTCCTGTCTGTAATCTCCAATTTGTTCTAACAGAACAATCATAGACATGACTTTCATCACTCCTGTACCCCACATAAGAATCTAAACTGGCTTCCTTGAGGCATTTCCCATATCAAAGAATATATTTTCTGGAGAAAAAAAATCTATCTTTTTTTAATTACTTACTTATTTATTTAATCCTCACCCAAGGACATGCTTATGATTTTAGAGAAACAGGAAGGGAGGGAGAGAGAAAGGAAGAGAAACATCAATATGAGAGAGAAAAATCAAGAAGTAAGAGATCAGTTACCTATTGTATGAGCCCCAACCAGGGACCAAACCCACAAGCTAGGCCTGCTCCCTGACTGGGAATCAAACCTGCGAACTTGTGGTTTACATGAGACATAACTCCCACTAACTGAGCCACACCAGCCAGGGCCAAAGATCCATCCTTTAACCAGGATTTTGTGTTGCTTCTGCCTTAAAAAAGGAATTTGGATGCTGAAATGTTAAAAGATGTTGGTTTATGTGGAAAATGAAATAAAATACTTCATATCAGAGCTAGCTTGGAAAATTCAGGAAGGATGGTCATTATACCAACTGCTTATTGAATCAACTTTACAAGCCAATTCTTAGCACTACCCACTCTGTAGCACTCATTTCTATTTCACCTTGCTCATTCTATGTCCACTCTAATCAGTGTGGGGGCTCTTCTTTCCTCCACTTCCCAAAATTCTGCCTTCTCTTCACAACCCAGCCCAGGTTCCAGCTCTTACATGAAGCTGTCTGGAGCACAGCCTGAGCACTACCCCACACCTTCCAGCTGGTTCTAAAGTATAGCCAAGGTTGAGAACCATTGCACTGGGCATATTTTCCTCCCTGTACATGTAAGAATAAACAAGAAGCCCCAAGGAACTTATATTCCAGTGTAAAAATAGGCAATAAGCATATTTTTAAAAAATAAAGGTAATTTCAAAGAGTGATGAAATAGATAAAGCATATACAATAATAAAAGCAGCTAAGAAAGTGGGAGAGACAACTTTAATTTTTTTTTCATCCTTACCCAAGCACATTTTTTTCATTGCTTTTAGAGAGAGAGGAAGGGAGAGAGAGAAATATCAATGTGAGAGAAACTGACTGGTTGCCTTCCATACACGCCCAGACCTGGAGCAGGGATTGGACCTGAAATCTGGGTATGAGCCCTGGCTGGGAATTGAACCCACAACCCTTGGGTTATGGGATGATGCTCCAACCAACTGAGCCTCACAGGCCAGGATGGAGGAGGCAACTTTAAACATTCTGAGGGTTCTCATTTATATTTGGAATCTAAAATAGTCAAACTCACAGAAGCAAAGAGCAGAATGGTGGTTACCAAGGGCTAGTAGGGGGAGGGGAAATGAGCAGGTGCTGGCCAGAGGTGCAAAGTTTCAATTACACAAGATAAATAAGTTCTGGAGATCAACTATACAGCACAGTGTCCATAGTTAACAATGCTGTGTTCTATACTTAAAATTTGCAAAATAGGTGGATATTATGTGTAGTGCTCTTATCACACAATAATACTACTAATAATAGGGGTGGGAAGAGACTTTGGTAGGTGATTGACGTGTCCATGGCCTTGATGGTGATGATGGTTTCACTGCTATGTACATATCCCCAAACTCATCAAGTTGGGGGCATTAAATATAACAGCTTTTTACATGTCAGTCATACCTAAATAAAATGGTTTTTAAAAAAAATTTCTCAGCAACATTTAACTGAGACCTGAATGACAAGAAGAAGCGAAGATATGAGGAAGAAGCACTTCAGACACAGGGCAGAGTGAGGTGGGGATGTTTGAGTGACAGAAAGTGACTGTGAACAACACAAGACTGTAATGAGGTAGGGACTTGTAGACTATGCTTAAAAAAAGATTTTATTCTAATTGCGGTAAATTGTTTGCAAAGATGACCACTACTCTCCTCACATCCCTATACGACGTCCCTTTGCAATGGGACTTTAAGATGCCTCCCATGAACAGGTGAAGTCTATTTTCCCTCTTCTTGACCTGGGGCTGGCCTAGAACCAAGAGCATGTGGAAGAAGTGACACTGTGCGACACCTGAGACTCAAGGATCCCTACAACTTTCACTCCCCTCTCCTTAGAATGCTTCCCGAGTGCACCAGGTAAAGAGGCCTGATCTAGCCATCTGGAGGATGAGAGGCCACGTGGAAGAGAACCAGGACACCTCAGTCAACGGCGAGCACCAACTGCCAGTGAGGCCACGTAGACCATCCAACCCGGTCAAGTGCACAGTGATGACTGCAGTCACAAGAGAGACTCCAGGGGAGACCAGCAGAAGCACCACCTGGGAGCCCAACCCAAATCTGACCCATAGACCTATGAGCCAATAGTTGTGTTTAAAAAACATAAAAATTTAGTGGTTTGTTGTGCAGTGATAGACAAGTAATAAGAAACCTTTGGAGTGTTAAATAAAGAGTGAAATAATATTTTTATTTTTTAAAGACCAGTTTCATCCTAAATACAGTAGTAAGTCCAATCGTAAAAGCCATGATCTCTCGTCTTTCTAAAGAAGATTAGAAATATGGTGACTGTCATCAGAGACAGAGAGAGAGAGAGCGGACCCCAAGGCTATGTTGGACTACCAAGGCCTTAAATTCTTCTCTTCAAAAGGAAATCTTATCCTCAAGTACGTTAAAACTGTGTGAAACCACAAACACTAGACAAAAAGAGAGCTGGAAGCCATTGGACTCTTTTTCCCATTTCTGCCAAGAATAGAATTAGAAAAATTCTGATGAAAACTAAGATTGCATTTTAGACCAGAACTCATTTTAAATGTGTTTCTAAAGAAGAATAAAAAAAAAGGAAGCATCTGTGAACTCTAAACTGTGGAGTTTCGGGTCTACATTGTGTGGAAATAATCAAGAAAGCATTACATCATTCAGAAAACTGGGAAAGACTGAAAGATGATTTTTGAACACAATCTTGAAAACAACCAGCACTCCTAACATATAAAAAAGCTATTTTGTGAAAAAAAAATTCTGTAATTAGTAAAAGCCAAGGCACCTGCTCTTGCTGTGCATAATTGTTTGATCTGCAGAGAAATGCAATTCATTTAGTAATATAAATAGCACTATTTTCAAATGGTTCTTTAAGTGATAATATCTAACCAGTCTTTATGGCTATTTATTCACAGGACCTCATAGTATTTTCCATTAACTTCTCAAGGATGTTAACATCATCTTCCTGGGGTGTTACTCATCATGCTTTTTTATATATGACGGTTAGATGTTATATGCCTTGAAAGGAAACTATGAACATACTTTCAAAATGAGTTTATTTAATTCTAATATCTTGTATTCACTACTAAGAATGGTGGGAAAAGACAGTGGAGAAATAAATTGGAGAAGTTCTCGCCTACCTGACCACATCACCACTCCAGGCCAAGATCCCCCAGTCAGTCCATTGTAGTACTGAAGAAGAAAGGCGGATGGAACGGACTGGAAACAAAAGAATCCAAATGAAGGAAAGAGAAAGGGGAAATACGGCAGAGACAAACAAAGGAAGTCAGGTGAGTAAGAAGGAGGGGACTTGAGGAGGCCAGATGCCTGAGGCAGAGGACAGGCTCCCACAAAGGGCATCTCAAGCAGGGTCTACAAAGCTACCGCATGATTATTAGGATCCTTCCACTTGGCACACTATCAGTAGCTTATTCTGGGCATTCTTAGCCTTTTTGGGATGATGGACAACTTTGAGCATGTGACAAAAACAACAGAGACAGACCCCTGTCTCTAGGTAAAAGTCAACACAAAGGCTTCCCATTTAGTTCTTATTTTCTGAGGTGTTCCATGGACCCCAAACTGAGAGGTCTCATGGTCTCCACTCAAGGCACCTGGGTAGCTGCACCCACGCCAGCACCATCCAGAACAGCAGTGGTTTTACCCAGCTTCAGGACTCCACATGAAACTTGTAGAAAGTTAGAACTTCGCCCCAAAAAGCTCAGCCTCCTCTCCCGGTTCTGCTCTGCCACAAGCCCTGGCTGAAAGGTGCCATCTGCCCCCACTGACTAAAGCCGAGGAGGAAAGGGAAGGGGGCCCGCCTGGCAGCAGCTCTCAAGCCCGGCTGCCACGATTCTCCAAATGCCACCATACTGACGTTAGGCTGAAAGGATCCAGTGTCTCTCCAGTTAGCGGTATGTCTCATTATCTGCCTGACCTCAAACTTGATTTCAGAAGCCAGTCATTATGAGTGGATATGTGTACGTGGAGTGATAAAGTTAACTCATATATCAGGACCCATGAAATGTTGGCTGGCCCAGTGGCCCGACCCACATCATAAATCTAAACCAAAGTCAGCCTGTACTTACTGGAAACACCTGTCAAGGAAATCTAACACTCCGATCACAAACCAACAACTCAGCTTTAGGTAGGTTACCTTAGCCTGCGTAACAGGACCTACTTGCCTTATAACGAAATCCCTGACCTCTTGGCCAATCATGTCGTTTCCCGGTTGCCTCTTCTGATACTCCGTAAATTGGCCCTTGCTCAAAACCCGTCAGGAGGAGTGTTCCACTGCGAGTGAGACGCTGTCCTCCCCAATCCATGCATTGTTTTCCCTTAAATAAAGGATATCAACCTCATGACTAAATTGTTTTAGTTGTGTCATTTGACAGAGAGAGAGATGGAGACAGAGAGAGAGATGGAGACAGAGGGGAGGGGAGAAACAACAGAGATGTACCTTGTGCTGTTCCTGTATTTGACGTACAGTTAGTTGCCCTTTGAACAATGCAGGTTTGAACTGTGCATGTCCACCTATACGAACTTTTCAACAAAGCCAGCTATTTCTACCCACTGTTTCGCATTCGCAGATTCAACCAACAACGGATTAAAAACATATTCTCACATTCCCAGCCACAGATTCCCAACCCAAATAGAAAATACTGCTTTCATCTGTGATTGGTTGAATCCGAGGATGCAAAGGTCCGCATGTAGTTCAGTTTTAGAGAATCAGAAGTTACACTTCCGTTGTCTGGGTGGTCAGCACCCCTAACCCATGCATTGTTCAAGGGCCAACTCTACTTTCAAACCCTGGAATTTTAGTTATCCATCTATTTCAAATTCAACTTTAAACTTTAAATGAATTTCAAAGTCACCTTGAAATTGTTTTTCAGACACACACAGTTTTGCATTAAAAGTTTAACCAATGAATTACTTATTTAATGATAAATACTATAGAAATGGAAAGTCAGGTTAATTTTCCCCTTTTAAGATTTTTTTTTGGATTTATTTATCTTTAGAGGGGAAGGGAAAGAGAGAGGGAGACAAATATCAATGTATGGTTGCCTCTCCTGCGTCCCCTGCTGGGAACTGGCCTGCAACCCAGGTATGTGCCCTGACTGGGAATCGAACCATGATTCTTTGGTTCACAGGCCCACGCTCAATCCACTGAGCTACACCAGCCAGGGCAATTTTCTTCTTTTCAAGACAAGAATGCTTATAGCATCCTTATTCACAAGGGCCGCTTCTCCCCAAAGTTAGAAACAATCCAAATGGTCATCAATGGAGGAATGGATAAACAAGTTTTCTTTTAGCCATACAATGTAATATCACGAGCCAATAAAGAAGGAACTACTGATAAACACAATAACATAGACTAATTCTAAAAATATACTGAGTGAAAGAAGTGAAATTCAAAAGAGGCAATTCTGTATGATTTCATTTATGTAAAGCTCAAAAACAGGAAAACTTAATCTAAGTAATAGAAACCAGAAGTGTGGGTACACTAGGAAATGGTATGCATGTATATGAACACATTAAGTTAAAAAATCAATTGATCTGTAAACCTAAGATTTGTGCCTTTCCTATATGTAAATTACACCTCAGTAATTCTTTTAAAATCATGTTCTTAAAGAATAAAGGCATAGGAATTTATTATGTAAGGTTAGGTGCAAGAAGGAAGTTATAAACTAAATAGTGCAATATTATCCCGTTGCTAAAAAATACATACATGTAAAAAAAAAGACTGAAGACACAAGTGCCTCAATGTTATGATTAATTAAACCTTCTGTAATTTACAGTAATTATTCCCTTCATTATATTTTTCTAAAATTTAAAATTTGTACAAGGAGTGTATATTATATTTTGTTTAGAAATTTTTTTTTCCGTTTTCCATCACTACGCTTTCTTCCTCATTTCCATTGCTTAGATCCTGGCCTCTGTAACTGACTCCCCAGACTCAAGATTCTCCCTGCCTAACCCAACCTGCTTCTCTGGATATTTCTTCCTTTTTAAAAAAAATAGAATTATATTTTTGTGTCATGCATGCAATATTTTTTCTTCTTTTAGATTAAGGTTTATTCTACTCCTGCATCCTCTGGTTTCTTCTAAGTATCTTCCTTCCTGTCTGTGTTGGAAATTTCCTAAACTCTAGGCAATCCTTGGCTGTCTATTATTCACATATAAGAGCAAGACAATTAAAAGCCTACCCTTTACTGAATATACTCCATTTAGAGTTTTGTCATCACCCCTACATTGAAAACTACTCTTGTCAAAGTCACTGGTGACCTCCGTGCTGCTAAATCCAAGGTCCATGCTCAGTTCCCACTTTACTCCACCTGGCAACAGCTTTAACATAACCTATCATGCCCTAGCCCTAACCCTAACCCTAACCCTCCTCCAAGCCATTCTTTCTTCACTTGGCCATAGGCTGCCATTCTACTCCAGGTTCCTCCCCCTTTCTCCGCCCCCCTTCCTAATCCCCCTATCACTTTCCCATCTCTTTTGCTGATTCCATCTTATCTTCTTGATCTCTCTATCTTGGAGTGCCCCCAGGGCTCAGTCATGTTCAAATCTTGATGATCTCACGTGGTCTCCAGACTTTAACTACCATCTGTGTGATATGGTGATAACTCACAAATGTACCTCCAGCTCTGCTCTGATTCCCAGACTGTATTTCCACTGCCCACGTGATACTGTCACTTGGAATCAATAGGCTAGAAAAACTCTGAAATCAAACATGTTTAAAACTCCTGATTCCTTCCCCCACCAATCCTGATCCTCCCAGACTCTGCCTGTTAGTAAATGTCCCACTTTCTTCAGAACAGGTTCAGGGCTTGACCACTTCAGGAGACTCAGTGTTCTTTCCATATGCCAAGTGTGTTCCCACTTCAGCACCTTTGTAGTTGCATTGTCATAATCCTGGAACCCATTGCCCAAATATGCTCTTGACTTGCTCCCTCATTGCCTTCAGTTCTCTGCTCACAGTTCACATTATCCCAAAACACTCAGCACAACATACCAGCCCCCACAGTCCCTATCCCTCTTACTCTGTTTTACGTTTGTTCTTAGTGCTTGTCATCCTCTGACATATTTTGTACTGCATTTGCTCAACCTGCTTATTTTTTGTGTCTGCCCTCTGGAATGTAAGCTCCATAAGAACAGAGACTTATGTTCTATTCCTAGTGTCTGGACCATTATAGGTGCTCGATCTTTGAGGGCTTCATTATAGTTCAATCATTAATGCTAAATGATTATAAAATGAATGAAAATGAATGAATGAACGTTGGAATTTCTACTCCCCGTGAGCAGCCTTGGTGGGAGGCCTGCACAGGAAGCAATCAAGCAAGGATCCACTTACTTTGATGGGGAAACCTCCAAGTAGCAATGGCTGTAAGCTTTTCTCTTAATGAGTTACCACCCCTCATGGCCTCAATCCTTTAACTTCCTGCCTAGGGAATATGAGATTGACTGCCAGCATTTTTGGAAGATCACCCCACAAAGGCAGCTGAAAGTTCTCAGTGTTCAGTATACAAATTTTTAATTTCCCTCTGTTTAATGAGGCTTGTTCATTCACTGATTCATTCATTTCATAAATATTTACCAAGTGACTATTAAATTCCAGGCACCATTCTAGGTACTTGAGACACATCAATGATCAAAATAGCCAAAAATCTCTAAATTTTGTAGGTTTTAGTCAGCATTTCCAGGTGTTTTTGAATCCAGAGATTCTCTATCCAGAAAATAAACCTTCTGTTTTCCACTAGGTTAAGGCGGGGCAGTTTCTCAATTGAGCTGGTAGGGGAGAGACCCAGTGGTTATAACTGCTCATAATGTGCACTTTCAGTAGGGTTGTTAAATCTGACAACTCTGACTTTCAATTGATCCTTATGTTTTCAGCCCCGCTCCTCTATCCTCAGTCTACCCTGCTCACTCTGTCCTCCACAGGTACCTGGTGCTGGTGCCTTCAATTCTGTAGCCTCCCTGGGTGCACAGCACAAACAGCTTCATTCTTTTTTCACTCAGTTCTGCTGAAGTCAGCTAAGACTGTTGTATCCCTATTTAGCTTCCTAAACATGGTTTTCTCTTTTCTTTGTCCTGGAATGTGTATGTGTTCCTACATTCCTGTATCATAACTTTATTTTTTTGTAATTTTTTAAAATTATATTTTATTGATTATGCTATTACAGTTGTCCATTTCTCCCCCATCATTCCCCTCCATCC
>PVKU01014922.1:0-20575 GCA_004027475.1 Anoura caudifer | reverse complement strand
GGATCGAACCCACAGCCTTGGTGTATCGGGAGCTACCCAGCCAGGGCCTTGACTTTATTGTTGGAGCATCTTTAGGTCCACGGAAAAACTGAGCCGAAAGCAAAGAATTCCCACGGACCCTGTTCCCCACGCGACCCCAGGGTCTCCAATTATTGACGACCTGTCGTAGAGACCACCGACGAAGCAGTGTTGGTACCTCGTTATTGACTAAAGTCCACAGTCGACATCGGGGTTCATCTGGGTGCGGCACATTCCGTGGGTCTGGACACACTGCGATGACCTGCGGCCACCATTCCAGGGTCCCAGCGGGTCGTTTCACCGCCCTAAGCATCCTCCGAGCTCCGAGTCTTCATCCCTCCTTCCGCCCTTAACCACTGGCGACTCCTGATCTTGTACCGTGTGCAAAGGTTTGCCTTTTCCAGCGCACCCCAGACGCAGAATCCTCCAGCGTCCATCCTTTCCAGACTCTCACGCACGCGAATGTTATTGAACACACACAAAGCAATCATGCATGTGCGTTACGGTCCCTGCAGCAAGCATGGACACTACTAAAAAAAAATAAATGAAGGAAGGAAGAACAGGGGAAAGGTCTTCAGGGAGGGGACCCCAGCTCTGCTCCCGCACGCAGAGCGGACGCCTTCCGAGGGCATCACCCCAGGATGTCGACATCATCCTTCCGAGCGCGTCTCCCCTTCGCCGGAGCGCACGGCGGGCGGACGAGGGCGCCACCTTTTCTCCGGGAAGCCTGACGGCCTGGGAGAAATAAAAAAGTGGACGATTGTGCCACGTCCGTCCACTCTCGTTTCTGCAAGAAATGATGGTGCTGGTGCGGACTGGGCTGCGGTTGGAGCTTCGAGGGAGCTACACCGAGTTCAAGGTGCCGACCGGCATCCCTTTCTCCGACGGCTGCGCGTGGGCACCTGACCATGACGGCTGGCCTGCGCGGTGGGCGGGGATTCCCGGTTGGGCGATTGAAATTTTAACGAGACAGAGGAGATTCGGCCCAACTGCGTCTGTCTCCCGTGGACCGAGCGGCCAACGGGTCCCCAGCAGACAGACACACAGGACTCGAAACGCAGACAGGGGAGGGAGCAAGCCAACCGCGTCGCCGCTGTCTTGCGGAGATGAGCTTCCGCGCCTGTACTTCATAAATTCCCTATTTACAATTACATCCATCTTTTCACGCGGCCTTGTTGGGGGAAGCGAGGTACGCTGCTGGTTTCAATTCCCGCTCTAATCTCTTATGCGGGGGGGAGGGCTGCCTCATAAACGTTTCTCAGCCGGTCTCGCACAAAAATCTGGGGCATCGCCGGGCGTCTCAGGGGTACGCGCCGCCGCACCGCAACTTGGAAAGCGTTTCAAGCCGACAACAAAGGTTTTAAAAGCCTCGGTTTTCAGATGCAACTTTGCAGAGCATTCCCAGCCTTTGCCTGAACATGTTTTCAGGTCATCCCTTCGAGTGGCTTTATCCCGGTGAGGGCCAAGATTTCTCCTTGGCAAACATCGGTCACACCTGGTGGTCACAGGGTCGGCGAGCCGATTCCCTGGGCTGGACTTCCCGTCCGGTGACCGTCCTGGGACTGCCCATCTGTCTCAGTCCTGCCACCTGTTCCGCTCCACTCCCCGCCCCCTCCTCCCCGATAACCTTCGGCCTGATGAGTCTCTTTCTGTTCTGTCCCTGTATTCATCTGCTCCATTAGATCTTGAATCGGAAGGAGAGCACACGCTGTTTGTCTTTCTCTGACTGGCTTATGTCATTTACCAGAAGACCCTCCAGGCAGGTCCATCCACGTTGCCACAAACGGCACCGTGTCACGCCTCGTACGGCGGAGTGGTATTCCACGGCGTACCTGTTCCGCACCTTTTTCACCCACCCGTGTGCCGATAGGCACCAGGCCTGCTTCCAGAGCTCGGCGATTGTGGATATTCGCTGCCATGAACAGGGAGGTGCAGAGACCTTTTCAAATTCGTGTTTGGGGTTTCCAGGCCGTGCACCTGAAGCTGCTATTATATTAAATGTAATTCGGCGACAAGACAGCAAGGACACCTCCTGGGCTTCGTTTCTCTTTCCTCCGACTCCGGGGAGCCTCCCAGGCCGACTCGTGCAGCCCCTTGCCCAGCAGAGCCAGGCGCTCGACAGGGACCCCCTGCGCCCCCACTCCCACCGCATCCGAGAACGCCGGCACCACCTGGCTTGGGACCTCTTTTCCGATGGCTCTGGCGGCACCGAGGGGCCCCTTGGGTCCCGGTTCAGATGTTGTTCCCGAGCTGGGCTTGGTCTTGAGTCCTCGGTGGTCCTCGGTCTTCACCTCCAAGCTCCCATCTGCGGACTTTGGGCAACATGGTGTGCCCGGCATCCCCGGGGCTGGGATGCCTTCTGCCCGGTCACACGTATGTGGTGGTCACATGCTTCCACTGGAGTGAAGGGTCACGTCCAGGGCAGCACTGTGCACCAAAGCTCGAACTTTCTGTGTTTCCTCCTCTGGGCAACACCGTCATGGTGGGTCCAGGAAAAGCCCTGGTGGTCTTCAGAGCCGCGTGTTGCCTCGTCCAATCAGAACAGGCTGAGCCCCCACAGACGTCCTGGGTGGGGCTCAGCTTCCTCACGGGGCTTCCTGGGTGCCCAGCTGGTGAGGCCTGGACACGGACTTACCCTTGAGAGCATAACCGAGGTCAGCTCGGACAGCAGCCCTCACCCCAGACTCCCCGCAGTGACGATTTCTGACACGCCCCTCGCTTCCTTCACAGAACCCCCAGAGGCAGGCAAAGCACTGCGGACCCTGCCCCTCCCCCACACACACACACCCCCGGCTCGAAAATAAGAGCTCCATTTTGTTCCTGAGTTGCGCCCACATCGTAAAGAATGTCTCAGAAATCCCGAGCCCGCACAGAAAACAAGCCCGGGCAGCGGTAATTGAGGAGTTACAGAAAAGCACCTAATCGCCCTCAGATGTTTCGTATTGATTAAAAGCCGGCCCCCAGGCCGACGCAAGCATGTTACGGTTGTCGGGGGCACTTCTGCTTCGCTGTCGTAAAAATGCACGCGCTGTATCGGTACAGAAAGGGCCTCTAATGGGGTAAGCACGTCTCCGAGGGGAGCTCCTCGGCTCACCGAGCGTCCGAAGGCCCCGCCGCGTGGACCGGGTTCGGGTCCGAGGCCTGTGCACGGGAGCCAAATGGTCTGGGAGCGTGAGGCGGCCACAGGGCGGCTCGGAGAGGTGAGCTTCGTCAGCTTCGGGACCAGCGAGCCCGGACGCAGGTGGTGGGAGGCGGGCGGGGCCGTCGGGGGGCGTCCTTGTCTACCTCTGGGTCTGCAACGCAGGGTAAGCCTCCGGGCCGCTCCTTCAGCCGAGCAGACCCGGCGGCTGGGCGGGGAGAAAGGTGTTCCTCACTGCTCCAGCTCGGCCGGCTGCCTCTGCGCCACCTGCCGTCCTGTTTTTTTTGGGGGGGTCTCTCTCTCTGTCGGGCGCTGAACGATCTTTGTTCCTCTCTGTTCCTGTTCTCCTCCCGCCCTCAGTCTTGTTGGGCGGTAACCCCACCCGGCCTTCCTTCCCCTAACGCCTTATTCATCTCTCCGCGGGGTTAGGGCTCGCGCTAGGGCCTTGGAGGAAGACAACTCGTTCCGTAGCGCTTCACGCAAAGAACACACAGAAACTGCTCAGGTGACGAAGGCGGCTCCCTGGGACCGCTTCCGGGGAAGCTGTGACCGCTGCCCCGACTGCGGCCTCCGGGTCCCAGCAGCCTGATGCTCAGCTACCCCCAGCAAAACGCTGTGCAAGAAACAACCACGAATCTCGTGGCCAACGCTGGTGTCTGGGATGGATCGCGGGGTTGGCGGCCATTGAGTCCATGCGCTGGACCCCAGACTCCAAGGTCCGGCAGCAGCTGGGCCCAGGTGTGTCTGCAGGTGGCAGGCCTTGCACCCCTGGTACCCTGGACACGCTGGGCTCCCCACGTCTCCTGTGCAGCCCAGGCTGAGGGGGCAGCAGCTACCTGGCGTGGGTTCTTGTCATGGGGAAGCAGCAGCACAAGCAGCAGAAGGATGGAAGCACATTGCCAAGTGCACGGGCTCGTGGCGGGGACACACGTCACACCCCAGCAGGTGGTCCCACCTGCAAACAGGGCCTTCACTGGTGGGATGGGTGGAGGATCTGGGAGGAGGTCGTCCTGGGTCACGTGGCCCTGCGTCCAGGGACAGTGTCCTTAGGAGACACAGACATGGAAAAGAAGCCACGTGGAGACAGAGGCAGAGACTGGAGGGACGCGGCCACCAGCCCAGGGACGCCGCCTGGGGCCCCCGGAGCTGGCAGAGGTGGGAAGGCCCCTCCCTGGAGCCTGTGGAGGGAGCTCAGCCCCGGGACACCTGGACCTCAGACGCCTGGTCCCCAGGACGGACAGACGATGAATCTCCACCATTTTTAACCCTCAATTTTGAGCAATTCACTTGGACACGTAAGGCCAGTGGGGCCCATTAATCTCTCCATATTCCTGTTTTTACCCAGGCTGTGAGGGCGGCCCTGAGGAGGGGTTGGGGTTCACGCCCCTCGTGCCCCTCACCCCTGCTCGCCACGGGGCCCGACATCAGTTAATGAAATGAATGTTCCTCCGAATCGTGCAACACAAGCCCCGGGGTGATGCTGAGCCAGACGGCCACCAACGCGCCGTGGCTCTGCCTCGCATACAAACCAGGGGCGTTTTCATCTCCGCGGGATTCCTGTCCGGCTGGAGGAGTTTCTGTGTTTTTGCCTCATGGCTGCCCCCCTAACCACGCTTCCGCCACAACCTGGGGGTCCTCAGGAGCCACCTCTGCGCCTGGTGGGGCCGCGTGGGTCTGCGTTATCACTGAAGGATGCGCCAGCTGCTGCCTGGACACACACCACTTCCTTCACTCGGAGTTCTTGCCAGCGCCCCCCATCTCCGAGTTTACCTGCCCCACCCCAAAAAAAAGCGCATCCTAACTCCTCAACACGTGCTCCAGGAGGCTGCCTGCCCGTCGGGAGCCCACACTGAAGGATCTGCTCTCCCCTCTTGCGAGGTAAACTGAGGCACGGAGTCCCATTCCTGTCCCAGAGTTCCCCCTTAGCGGTGCGTGAGAGTCACAAGCGCTTTATTTGAAAAGTTTCTTTCTTCCCCTACCTGCCCCCGCCCCCACCCTCCGTTTCCAGGGCCCACCCCGCTCTTGGGTCAGGTTGAGCGGCGCAGGGAGAACTTCGCGTCAATTGCAGCCAGATGAGGCGCCTCTCGTGAAATTTAATTGCTGCCAACCTCGCCCTGGACACGTTCCCCCTGACCCCGCGACCCCGCTGGAAAATAAAATGCAAATGAGGACGCACAGAATGCTAATCGGCGCTGCGCCCTCCCCCTCGCCAAGGTTCCAAAGCGTCCCCCGGGGCCCCGGCCCCGCCTCCCCAGGGCGGCCTTTCCTTCAGGTCTGAATGCAAAGCGCGGGCGCCTTTGATGCGCACCGCCGGTTTCGCATTCCTGCCCAGCTCCGCGCTGCGCCTGAGCAGCGCCTCCACCCGCTCGGGGTCAAGTGCGTCCGCGCGGCTCCGGGAACACATGCCCGTAAAAACCGGGGAGGCGCTGCGAGGAATCTCCAAGCGCCAAGCAGCAGGCCGTGGGGCGCGGCGAGGGCAGCCCGGTTCTCCGTGGATACGCGGGGGACAAGCCGGGGGGAGGGGGGAAGAGTGTTGGCATGAAGACAGCCCTGAAAGTGGGTTTGAGAGCGTAGAACTTGGGCGCAGAGAGAATGGCAGCGGATACGTTGTGAGTCCTTACCTCTGTGTCAATAAAAAGTCAGTGAGGATGAAGGATGGAAAACACCCTGGAAAGCCAAGGAAAACCTCAACCGCGTGGCGTTAACACGTTTCCAGTGGGCTTTCGTTGGCGCGGGTGAGTTGGGAGGTAGAAGGATGTCAGACAGACAGACAGACTGACAGACATTGATTTGCGGTCTCAGTTACGGGTGCATCGTCGCTTGATTCTTACAGGTGCCGGGACCGGGGATTGAACCCGCAACCTTGGCGTATCCGGAAGATGCTCTAACCCACTGGGCTCCCTGGCCAGAGCCGTCTGCTCTGCGTCTTCGCCATGGCGGTTTTGAAGTCTGTTCATTGACCACCTCACGCTGAGGATGTCAGCCAGCGTGCAGCTTCGGACGTTTATGGTTAAGAACCTGTGGGGGTAGATTTCAGGAAGCACCGTCATCGCTTTCACCAGAGTCTCAACGGGAAGGGAAGCTGCGGGTGAACGGAAGTTGCTCTCACACATGCTGAGGCTTTGCGGCAACTCGGAGACGCAGACCCAGAGGATGAGGAGACCACCCATGCACAGCTGTGCACGGCCACCTCCGGGGCCCGGCCAGGCAACTGGAACTTCTTAGCCACTTTCGGAACAGGAGGCCCATAGTTTGAACTATAATTTTTTTTTTTTGGAGGGATGGAAATCCAGCGTGACTATTTCGTACGGACTATCCGCCCAAATATCGAAGAAGTTAAGACTTGGTTATTCATTCTTGGTGAATCCCGAGCTGTAGGCAATTTGGACCTGGAATCAGAAATAGGAACGGCTAAAAGGGAAGAGATTTCAGACCGTGGATGAGACTCGGGAAAATACGACGGGGCAGCTGATGGTGACTGGGAGAACTGTGTGAGGTCCCCCAGGTGCCTCCTTTGAAGGGGACTGAGGCATCACTGTCCTGTCTACAATGTTTCTTGTATCTTCTTCAATGAATGCGCCTTTATTTTTCCTGTTACCTGGAGGCTGGCTACCTTCTGGACAGACCTCATACCCGAAATGCTGGACTAACCCCAAACTCCTCAGTGCCCTCAAGGGCATTATCGCCATGGGGGCCACAGCCACGGAAACTCGAATCCACACTTTATCGCTCCCTGGCTGGAGTCCCGCTTTCTGCACAGAAGCCGTGAAGACAAATGTTTGTTGACTCCGGCGACCCTGTCCCCACAGAGCGCCTGCCCAAACCCAGGTGGTGCCGGAATGCAGAAGACTCACGTACGGGAGGGGTGTCTCGGGATGTCGGCTGCCTCGGGGTTTCAGCGGACCCTCAAAGCGGAGGCTCACAGTGCCGGGAAACCCGCCCCTTCTTCCAGCTGTAGCGAGACTAGCCGGGCTGGTGTCCGTATGTCCTCGCCCCCGATGTCTGCCCAGCGCCTGAGGACCAGGCGGAGTCCTGAGAGGCCTTCAGGGACGGGAGCTTCACGGGCACCTTCTGTCAGCCTTGGAGGGCTGGGCTGCTGCGAACATGTGTTTGCAAGTGGGAACACGTTCTCTGCGTTCTCTTGGCTGTGTATCTCCCCGTGACACATGCGGATCCTATGTCCTTAAAAACCAAAAAAACAAAAAAAAAACAATGGGCGCATTGTTTTCCACTGCTGACCGTTTCACATCCCCGCCAACAACACACAAGGGTTCCGCAAGCTCCGCGTGTTTACCAACGGTTCCCACTTCCCTATTTCTCTCCATGTGAAAAAAAAAAAAAAAAATTCCGCACTTTGCTATGGAGGTAATGTTGTTGCAACTGCACATCCCTAAGTGTGATCGACATCCAGCATCTTTGCATGCGCCTGTTGGTGCGCCCTCTTTGGAGAAACGTGCACGCAAGCGTCTTACCCGAATATAACTGGGTTACTTGTCTTTTTACAGGCGAGGTCTAAGGGTCCCTTAATAGACTCCAGATGCTGGGTCCTCCTCGGAGAAATGATTTGCTGGGAGTATTTTCTCCCAGCTGGTCGGTTGTAGCTTTGCTTCCTTGATAATGTCCAACATGCGAAGATGTTTTTTTTTTTTGAAATGCTGCTGAAAGTCCAATGGATCTCTTTTGTTTTTCCCTCCTTGGCGCCTGTTGCCTTTCACGTCATCTCCAGGAAACCACACAGCGAGCTTTCGATCAGCCCTTTGTGGGTGGCTGATGGGCCCCGCACGCCGGCCATGCCTCATCTTTGGGGATGTGGGTCAGAGACCGCGCCCGGTGCCCACAGTTTGGAGCCAGGGGGACAGTAGGACAAGCTCCGCTCAGCTCTGCCTGGGGGTCCCAACCCCTGAGAGACATTTGAGCCACATTTCCTACACTTTGCCTGCTTTTAACACCCCCCCGCCCCCCGTCCCCAGCTCTCTTCGCGGGATTGCTGTGTTGAAAGGCAGACCCCTTCACCGCGATGCACTCGGTGTTAAATTAACTGTATTTCGACACGCCCGAGTCTGCAGACATGCATTTCAACACTCTGCTCTTAGGGAGCCCGAAGGGCTGGCAGGGAGGGGCAAGCCCACGAGTGAGTGAAGTCCCTACGCAACCCCAGGGGGGGGGCTGCCCCTGGACCCCCGAAATGCCGGTAACCCAATCGGTTAATGACCAGCACTCAGGGTCTGCAAGGAGGAACAGAGTGGGGGTCGTGGCTGGCCTGTCCCGGGCACACGTCACCATGGTTTTACGGTGAAACCGCAGGCCAAGAATCCAGCCCCTCCTTTTCTTGGGTTGGACACAGCGAAAAAGCCCTGATTGGGGTCGATGGCGTTTGCACAGATAGATTTCCATGTTCGTCCACGTGGTCGCGGCTGGACCACAAAACCGGGACAGGAATGCTCGTTCCAATGTCCGCACGTGTCCATCCCTCACGCTTCTCACCCAGCCCTCCGGCCCCTGCCCCCTGCCCGCGGTCCGCCCGCTCTCTTCGTCCACGAGGCTGTTTCCCCACCACCTTGGTTCACGGATTCTGTTCCTCAGATGCCACCTGTGAGTGGGAGCGTATGGTATTATTGGTCTTTCCCCGCCTGACGGATTTCCCTCAGCGTGATGTTCCGCAGGCCCACCCACGCTGGCCCCCCAAGGGGACAACTCTCCTTTTCATTGCGGAGTCGCATTCCGCCGTGTCCATGGATCACTGCGGATTCCTTAGCTCCCCTAGTGCGGGGGGGCACTTGGGCTGCGCCCACCTCCTGGCCGTTGTAAACGCAGCCGCCAGGAAGATAGGGGTGCTGGTGTCTCCTTCCACTGGGGTTTTAGGTTCCCTCCGAGGTATTCCCGCGGGTGGAATGGCTGCGTCGTCTTTATCATTTTGGGGGGAACGAAAGCAGTCGCGGGGAATACAGACATCACCGTTGATAGTAGTGCAGTAACTACATGGGGGGTCAGGGGGCTCTGCAAATCATCAGGGGTGTCACTCTGTAAATAACACAAACCTGGCACCAGCAGGCTGTCTAGCTAAAACGAATGTGATACGGAATGTCAACTGTAATTTTAAAAAATTTTTAAAGCTCCCCCCCACCAAACAGAGCAATGGTCTCAGTTGCCCTGGGATCTCGGGGAGCTTGAAGGCGTGTGGGTACGGCTCTGGAGTGCAAGGCAGCCCCAGTCTGTGGGCGGGACGTGGGAAGGCTGGTGCGTGTGTCAGGCTCACGCGCAGGCAGGCCTTTGCAGGAGGAAGTCCTCAAACGCCAGGGAGCAACCCTGAGCTGGACCCCCCTCCCCCTCCCTCAGCCGGTGCACAGCACAGCACAGAAGAAGCTGTCCTCTCATTCCTAAAACCCCCGCGGCACTAAGAAGCTGCCTCGCCCAGCTCCCCGTGAGCAGCAGAAATGCACGTCCGTCCGGTCCGTTTGTCCGACGTGCCTGCCGATGCAGAGGGCTGCCGTCGCGGAGGGAAGAGGGTTTGAATAGTTCCACACGGCGCCCCTCAAGCACGGGGAGCGTTCCTCAATCCCAGCGGCTGCCTCGCCATGGTCATGTTGACGGCCGGTCCTTGGCCGCACGCTGGCTACGCGGCAAGTGCCGCGAGGTCACGGTGGCACCATCTGCGGCGCCGGGGTGGTGTCGCCAGTTTTAGGATGAAGGGCGATGAGAATGTTCTGGAAGCAGACAGAGCTGAATCGAATGCCAGCGACTTGTCTACCTAAAAAAAAAAAAAATGACCGTGGCACATTTTCCGCGACGTGTATTTTAACGCAGCAGAAGAATCTAGTCCGCGAAGGGCTTCACCACAGGCGTAAGCGCCGGTGTTTCCGCAATCACGCTGCGTAACTCTGAGACCTCTGCGCTCCCAGCGGGAACAAGAAGTGCCACATCCGTGTCTCGTCTCTGCCCGTGCGTGGGGCACAGAGGGGCCCACCAGCCTGGGCATCCTGGCTGTGAGGACCCCACAAGTGCCACAGTGTGGTCAGCCTGCACTCGACGCCCGGAAGGCCAGAATGCACCGGCTCCGGCGCAGGGCTGGGAGCCTCCCACACGGATCCCTTAAGCTCCTGGCTTCCGAAACGTCGGCAGCAGTGTTCTCACCGGTGCAGGCCAGGCCCCGGCCTCACCCCCACTCCTGGGAGGCTGGCGGAGGGGCAGGGGCATGGCTCAGACAGGGGACGCATGGCCTGTGACCCCAGGAACCAGGGACTGGAGTCCTGACAGGCCCAGGGCACAAACGCACGGGCAGGAACGACTATCTTCCGGGCGTCTTCCTGGGACTTGGGGTGACGATAGGGGAGCAGGGCACATCCCCTCCTCTTGGGCAGTGACGTAGGGTGATGCTTGGGGGCATTTTTGCGTTGTCATGCTGGACAAGGCGGGTGTTAATGGGCAGCTGGTGCGTGGGACCAGGGAGGCTGCTGCACCCCGCCCAGGGCCCAGGACACCCCCCGTCAGAGAGTCCTGCAGCCCCTAAGTCAGGAGTGAGGCTGAGCAACCCCGAAGTGAGGCGGGAGAGGGTTTGAGTTATCCGCCTGCTGGGTACCTCTCTGCTCTCGGTGTTGTCTATTCCTTACGTGGCTACTGCATGCACCTACGCACATCTACCCATGCCTATATTTCGCTCATCAGCTGCGTATCCACCTTACCTGTTATCTGTCGGCTGTTATACACGTCTCCTTTGTCACAACATCAAATCCGTCCTTTCGAAGCGTGCCGCTCACGGTGCTGGGCACCCAACGCCTGTCTGCCTCTAGGATGCTCTGCTCACCCCGAAACAGACCGGTCCCCCGTGACACTCACCCCACCCCCTCCTCCAGCCCCTGACCACCCCCGGCCCCCTCTCTGTCCCTGCGGACTGGCCGGCTCCGGACGTTCCCCACACGTGGAGCCCACCCCACAGGATTGTGGGTGCCTGGCGTCTCTCATGCAGCCTCCCGTGTTCCGGGTCCGTGGGACCACGCTGCAGCCGGAACCCCAGCCTCGCTCCTGTTCCTGGCTGCGTCATATTCCACGGCACCACGGTGCCATCTGTGTCTCTGGTAGCCGTGCATTTTTGGCCGCAGCGCCATCATATCCGCTGGCTGCCACTCCTCACCAGTCACCTCTGCCCCTCCCTCCTCAATGCCCCAGTCGGCGATTGTGGTGCTCAGTTTACCGACCATCAACACCAGCACGTCCAGCGACATTTCAGGCCCGCAGGCTTGGCAACAGGCGAGACAGGGAGGGCGGGGGCCCAGGGAGCAGGGGCGAGCTGAGTGGGGGCCATCTGGCGTCGAGGGCGCTCACAGTGACCCGCGGTGTGTGACATTTCAGCCTCTGGACGCCGGCACGCAGCTCCTTCCCGCCTGGCACTTTCCCCGTCTCATTACGGGGATTTATGTCCCCGCTTTGTAGTCGGCGGGCCCCCGCCCTAATTGTCCCTTCCACGTGTTGTAAATCTGTCTGCCGTTCGGTGAAACACACTGCCAGGAACTCGCAATTTCCTCTCCGGCTGGCCGGGCGAGTGTTGAAATAAAATGGAGCCTGTTTGCACCCCCATCCCCTTCCCCGATGCCAGGCTGCTTTCATTCGCGGCAGGAATTTTTAATATTCGGGCCATACCCTCCGCATGAGGTCATCCGGGGATCTAATTGGAACCGTGGTCCGGGGGGCCCGCGCGGCTGCCTGGCAGCTGGCTTCACGCCACGCCGGCCTGGGACTCACCGGCCCTAACCGTGTCACGCCTCATCTGGTTTTATGCACTCCTCCGCAGCGAGTTCACAAATTTATTCCGAGATTTCCAGGGCCTTGGGCTGGCCGCAAGTAGCCCCTGAGATCCCAAAGCAAAGCGGTCCCAAATGGGCCACTGTGCACTCTCTGGGTGTGTGTCCCTGTCACCCTGTCCTCAGCCAGAACCGGCTGCCACCACTGGACTCCAGGACTCCCGTGTCAGGTAGCCTCTGCTGGAACAGATACAATTTATCCAGGGCCTGAGCTTTGCTTTGAACAAAGTTGCCACTTTGTACCCAGGGCCTGAGCTTTGCTTTGAACAAAGTTGCCACTTTGTATCCAGGGCCTGAGCTTTGCTTTGAACAAAGTTGCCACTTTGTATCCAGGGCCTGAGCTTTGCTTTGAACAAAGTTGCCACTTTGTATCCAGGGCCTGAGCTTTGCTTTGAACAAAGTTGCCACTTTGTATCCAGGGCCTGAGCTTTGCTTTGAACAAAGTTGCCACTTTGTACCCAGTGCCTGAGCTTTGCTTTGAACAAAGTTGCCACTTTGTATCCAGGGCCTGAGCTTTGGTTTGAACAAACTTGCCACTTGGGCAGAAATGTATCACAAACTGTTAGTTCTTTACAGGTGGCTACACTCAGCTGGGAAAAATGCCAGTTGCCTCATCAATCTTAGGATGTGTCCTCATCCTGAAAACCCGTCTGTCATTTTTCTCAAATCCGGGTGTGACAGCTCAGTGCTTTAGCTCCCAGCTCCTTTCAAACAGCTCATATTGCACTGACAGCCCTGTCAGCTTCACACACTAAAACCAAGACCCAAACCACCTGCCCGCTGACCCCTAACTTGCGATGTCATTCGCAGGAAGGCCGGTGGCCTCTGTCAGGGGCATGCGGTGTTGAGGCTGGAAGCAAGAACATGGCATCTCATGGCTGTACCTGCAAACTTGTCCACAGGGGCAGCGGCGGAAGCCACACCTGTAGACAGGTGTGTCCACTGGCTTGGGGACATGTCAGGTGTGTTGCTGCTTTTCCTGGGACTTGTCGGCTATGGGGCCCCCTATACATTCTCACCTGGCTTCTGAGGCCGTGGGCTGTTCCGCTCGACACCCCCAGCACACAGGGGCACAGAAGGTGTGCAGACCATGTGACTCATCGGCCTCATTCATGGGGAGGCCAGAGGCGAATGCGGGCTCACCGGATGGTACCGGCAGAATGATGACAACTTCATGTGTAAATAGGTGCAAACCCTCCGAATGATGCCAATACGCCTCTGGGGAGGGTCAGCCCGACACGCTCGTCCTGAATTCATCTGAGGCAATCACATTCACTCTGCTGACACCGATCACAGAGAGAAGCCCACCGGTGGGTGGCCTTCACACTAACAGGCTTTGTCTTCTAACAGGACCCTCCTGCACGGCGTCATCTTTTGGGGTGCAGGGCTTGCTCTGGAACACCGGGAGGGTCCCCCAACGTCCTGGCACAGAGGTCGCCGAACGAGCAAGACATTGTGGGCTCTCTGGAAGTGAAGGAGAGCCACTCACAAAGTCACCCTTGGGGACCTGTCCGTGTGACTGCTGCGGCATCTGCTCATCCCTCCGGGGTATGCTGGGGACACAGCTCCCCTCGGACTGGCACTTGGAGGGTGCGTTCCTGACTCTGATGCTGAGAGTCACAAAATGCCATCCCCTGGGGGGGGGGGGGCCCTTCCCAATGATCACTCTCGGGTGAGGCCATGGCTAAGGCTCTGGCATTGGAATGTCCGGCTGGGTTGCACGTTAGGCATGGACCTGGCCAGGCTGAGTTCTTTACCCAGGGTCCCTCACGGGGTCCTGTGGCAAAGGACTATGAACTGGGGGTAAAAACAGCAGCAGAAATTCACCCCCCCACCCCCAATCCTGGAGACCAGATGTCTGAGGTCCAGGTGTCCAAAGGTCATGCTCCCTCCGCAGGCTCCAGGGACGGGCCTTCCCCCCCTTCCAGCTCCGGGGGTTCCAGGCGTCCCTGGGCTGGTGGCTGCGTCCCTCCCATCTCTCCCTCCACATGGCTTCTCCTCTAGGTCTGCGTCTCCTCTTCTGTGCCTTCTCAGGTCACTGTCATCGGATACAGGGCCACCCTGACCCAGGACACAACCTCCTCTCACCTCCTTCCCTCATCCCACCTGCAAAGACCCTGTTTCTGAATAAGGTCTATTCCCAGATTCCAGGAATTTGGATGCAGACCTGTGTTGGGGAGCCTACCCAGGGCAGGTGGGAACATCAGATATCCCACAGCATCAGCTGCTTCCCACCCCGACAGGGAAAACAAAAACTATCTCTGTATCACCTACCTATATATATATTGATCTACCCTCTATATGGCCACCCATCCAACCATGCATTAGGCATCATCTGCGTATCTACCGTGTATCTTATCATCGGTGTGGGTATGTCTGTATATCCTGTATTTTGTCATCTTCTCTCTGTATCTATTATTTATCATTCCCTCATCTATGTCTATCAATCATTCGTAAATCTATCATCTCTATTTATTTCTATCATCTATCTAATAGGACTTGTATCTATATATCTGTCTACAATATATCTGTTTCTCTTTCGGCACAGAGAGACGGAGGCCTGCACACACATGCAGAATCATTTTTCCAAGGTCCTGCGGGATAATTCGAACCCTGTTTCCGTTGGGTACCGATCACCTCCACACGCAACCCCACCCGACGCACGGAAGCCACTCACACACTTGAGCAACAAGTGTGTCTGATTTCTGCAGCTCAGATGCGCGGCCTTCCGAACGTCAGCCTGCCAAGCCCACGGAGGGGGTGGGAGGGGGAGAAACAGCTGTCCCACACCTCACATCAAAGCCCAGGGAGCGGCAACCTCTGAGGGTGCCCCGGCGGGGGGTGGGGGTGGGGGGCCCCCTTCCCTGCCAAAGGTCAGCGGCGCTCACACCGAACACGCACTCACGTCTTGTCCATTGTTTGCACAAGAAAGTGGGAACAGGTTCGGGCTGTGAGAGAAGAATGTCGAAGTTTATTTGTGAACAGAGATTTATCTATTTATTTTTTTTTTTAAAGCAATGAAAAGTAGCACCATGGGCCTGGTGTCTCCATGGGGGGGGAGGCGGCCCACAGTGGTGTCAGGGAATGGGGGGTGTCCTGTAACTCGATCCCTCCGGGGCAGGGAGCCGGGCCCCTCACCCCTCGCCTAGCAGATGTGAAGTCCCTGTAATGCTTTATTTTCTCTGATTTTTTCTTTTTTTTGCTTGCAGTTGATATGCCGGATGATTCTACATCTGTTTCAGGTGAAATAAAAGCCATCCACATCGCAAGGAAAGAAGCAAAACCGCCCATATTTGCAGAAAATATTGTGCTATGCAGACGCCACATTAACAACCCCGCCAAAAAAAAAAAAAAAAAAAAAACTTGCTAGCAGAGATCAATGAATGAAACGAAGCAGAAAAACACCAAAGTAATTCTCTGAAATCAGTTACATTTTTATACATTGATCGCGAATTATCCGGAAGAGCAATTAAGAAAACGATCCCATCTACAATTGCATAAAAAAATAAAAATAAAATAAAATGAAACACCTAGGAATACATGTACCCAAGGACGTGAAGGACCTGTTTTCTGGCATACCTGTTATTTGTAGGAGCACACGACTCATGTCCGAAAAGCGGAAGGCAATCCACGCATGCACACCACGACTGTCCCTCCGCACACGGATGGGGACGCAGACGGAGATCCGAGTGCACGGTGGAATATTACGCAGCCGCGAAAAAGAAGCGTCTTCTGCGAGACGAGACGCGGCGGCACGGATGCGGCTTGAGGACGCGTTGCTGAGACAAGTGAGTCTGTCACTACAGACCAAATACTGTATGACGGTGCCCATAGGAGACACAGAGAGGGGACGGTGGGGGCCTGAGGCTGGGGGAGGGGCGGGCGCGAGTGTCTCACGCAGACGGAGCTTCCCTGGGGCACAACGAGAAAGTCCTGGACAGGACGGTGGGGACGGGCGCCCAGCTTCCTTGCTGCTGAGCTGCGCCCGGAAAATGGTGGAAAACGGTCCATTTTACGCTCTATTTTGTATTTTCTCGCCCCGGGGCGCGGCGAAAGGAGGTGTACACTCTTCCTATGGAAAAGAATACAGGAATTAAAAACTCATAATGCAGCAATAAACTGTTTCACAAGGTCACAACTGCAAACCTGCTTTTGCCCCCCCCCCGGCCACTATATGATTTTATATTGTATTACACCCTAATAAAAAACAATAAAATAAAATACAGATTTTTTTTTAAAAAACTGAGTGCATGTGTCTCGGTGAGAAGCATTCACGGACTCAGCGCCCCCTGCAGACGGGCACTGGGAAGTGCACGTCCCATTACTGTGCCTTTCCCGGTGCAGAAAATCCCTCTTGCGGGACCTCAACGAGCACCTGTGAGTGTGGGGCCCTCAGCACCGCGGGGCTCCCCGGCTCCCACCGCCCACGCAGCTCAGGGCTGGCGCCCTTGCGTTTCTCCCCCTCCCCAAGCCGTTCCCAGGAAGAGTCTGGCGTCACCTCCCCGCGGCTCCCAGCCTTGCACGCACACGGTGCCAGGCACGTGTCATCCCAAGTCACAGGACAGGCCTGGGACAGAAGAAAGGCGTCTGCCATTGAGGGTGGCCTCCTGCTGACGCCCAGGTCCTGGGGGCTCTGCCCCTCTCGGTTCTGAAGAAACTTCCACCGGCGACCTGCAGCGGGGCAGGACCCCAGCCTTTTGCTCTTGGGAGCCTGGGGGGATGTGGGGGCCGCTTGTTACACAGCATCCTCAGCGCAGACAGACAACTGACCACAAGGAGGTGCTGGTTCCAGAACCAACCGCCCGGACCCCCACCCTCGCTCAGCAAAGGTTCTGGGCGGTGATTTCTCTCCGAATCTTTGGCACACGAGTGTGGGACACAGGGGTCATGGCCATCGGCTCCCCGGGACCCAGACAGGTGTCCCCTGTCACGGCGCACACACTTGGGCCCCGTCCGCACTCAGGAGGTGACGGGTGGCCAGAATTGCAGGCAGGAGCTCAGGTCAAATCACTTGGGATCTTGTTTTCTCGCCTCTCCTCCGCCCATCACCATCCCGCTGCGCATTTCCCTCCCCGACCTCCCTCCCCCCACCACGCTCCCCCCACCCCGCACCCCTCCTCTCAACGTCTTTCGCCTTTTCGGAGTGAGGCTCCTCTGTGCGCGCGCGCGCGCGCCTGCGTGCGCCTCCCGAGCAGCTGCCTGAGCTCCTGTCGGCACCCGCCCGCCTGCCCTTCATCAGGTCGCTGCAATCAGCCGGGAAAACCGTCCCACATGTGGGAGCAACGGGCCGGCCCCGGGTTACGGCCGGGACACGGGCCACACGGAGGTTACCGTCTGGATGCAATTACCGCGCCGCGGGCATTGCCGCGGCGCGCTCGGGGAGCCGCGCGCCGGACGCGTAATTGCGCTCGGAAATTGCTCGCCCTGAAATTGGTGGGGGCGCGGGCGCACCTCGCCCACATGTTCCCGAGGACGAGGAGGAGGAGGGCGTTGGCTTGGGGAGGGTGGCCCGTTCCTGAAGCTTTAGGACGATCACCAACTGCGTCCCGCGGGCAGTTGCAAGCGGGCCTCTGCTCCTTACGCGCCAGCTGCGTCTCCTCTCCCAGTTGCTGCCGGCCCCTGGTGCGCTGACACCGAAAGAAAGCAGTCCGTCACCCCTGCGTCTCTGCTGGACACAGCTGGGGCGGGGTCTGCGCTGTGGCCTCAGAGCGCGGGCCCTGCTGTGGCCTGTGCTCACCGGGGTGGGGGGGGCAGGTAAATTTGCAGCAAGGTATATGTGTCTGCTACCAGGACGCAAAGCAACGTGCCAGTCAGCGCTGGGGAGGGGGCCCATCCCTCCAGCGGTAGCAAGAAACACACCCTCATTTTCTCATGGACGTTTAGAGTTTCAACAGCTAAAAGTACTGCGATTCTTTTTTCAAAAAAATTAGGATGCACCATCAGTTTATTCGATGAAGAGATCCAATACACCCCCTGTCCGATGCCCCCCCACACACACAGCTTAGGAAATGAACACAGAGGAAAAAGAAAGAAAAAAATTAAAAATACGAGGAGTCATCATCTTCATGGCTTTTCCAGAAGGGATTAGTCATTGGTTCAGTTCAACGATACTGTGGAGGAAGATGTGTTTGCCGAAAAAGCGTAATTCTGTGAAAAGCAGAAGCTTTTTTTTAAAAAAAAAAAAAATGTGGGGTTATGATAACACATCTTGGAAGAAGCGCACGTAAGACCCCGGATTGGGGACCCCACATCCAGGTGGCGAGCCTCGAACTCTCTCCAGGGTCTTCTGTGAATGGGGTTGTGTCCTGCAACCTGTGACTTAACATAGTGAGGCCAAAAGGAGTGAAAGAAACCAGAGGGGAAAGGCCACGTAGCATCTGAGTTGATGAGTGTAAACCATGCCGGACAGTGTGTTGAGGATGGCCGCGGGTGGGCGTGGGGGCGGGGAGAAGCAGCTCATGGGGACCGGTCTCGTTTTAGGGGGTGAACGTGCCAGAAGCACACCCCACCCAGTACGCAGTTCGGTTAAAACGGCGAGTTTTCTGTCATTGTGTGTATTTCAGGGCAATTGATGCTTAAGTCAGAGCTCGGCTTCACCGAAGGAGCAGGCAGGGGGTCTCGTCTCATCATGAGCCCCCCCACCCCGTCCAAGGCACGACATCTGTGCAACCTGACGGAGTGATTTGCAAGGGGACTTTTGGGGGAGGGGCAAGGCAGCCGAGTCCAACCTGGGGAAAGAGAAACTTCCTCCGTTATCAATATCAGTATCAATAGTTATCAATATCAGTGCGAGCATCCATGATCAGAACCAATATCCACATCCATCTCGGTTCTATGTTCACCTTAGTGTCGTTATCAATATCAGCACCGAATTCGGTATTGCCCCCACTCATCAATATCAGTATTGGTATGAGCATGACTATCAATATGAGTATCAGTGTCCATGTGAGCATCAGTGGCAGCAGGAGCATTAGTATCAATACCGCTATCAGGATTAGCACCATTGATCAATACCCGTATTAGCACCAGCATCCACACCACCAGCGTATCAGGATCGTATCGGACCCTGGGCAGGGTCCCCATCTGCACCCACCTCGTACACAAGCCACCCGACTCGGGCACAGGTGACGGAGCAGCTTCACCGCATCTGACTTTTTCCAATTATCCCGCACGTTAAAAACCAAGGCCACCTCTGGGCGGAGCGACAGCCATTCTCCACACCTGCTCGTCAGCACGTAAACCTCCCCCCAGCCCCCGAAAACCATCGCCTGTCCGCATCTGAATCGTTATTACACACGACAGAGCCTGGGAACGTGTCCGGGAAAGACGAAGGGGAATGAGCCGCCCACCGCAGATGGCAACTATTAGATGATCTCGCAACCGAAGTGTTTTCACATTTCCAGTCCCTCCCACCAGGGACGCCTTCGATGGGAAGTCGTCCTTGGCTGGCGTCCATCTGTGGACGGCGGGGTGTGTGGCAGGAACGAGAGAGAGAGAGAGAGAGAGAGAGAGAGAGAGAGAGAGAGAGAGTCAGGGCACCAGCCTTGTGGAGGGGACCACCTGCCGTCCAACCTGTGCCCGAAGGGCGGTTCCTTCCCACTCCCACCTAGAAATCGAGAAACCTGCCCACCAGTGTCTCCTTCCCCCCTGCTCCCCACCAAAAGCTCCCCTCAGAGACTCAAAACCACCTGCTGGGTGGGTTTCCCCTATTGTTTTATTTAAACAGCAGGGCGAAGGCAAGATGCTGACCCTCCGGTCCCCCAGGGAAAGGTGAGAAATAATGCATTTCTCAGGAGCTTCCCGCCCCCCCACACCCCCAGCTGGGAGCCCTGTCACCCTGCCGCTGGGTCCGGCTGGTCGGGCACAGCGCCCTAGACAAGCTCCCGCTTTGTTAAAAAAAAAAAAAATATCATCAGGGCCCCTTCGGGGTTGAGAAAGGGTGGGGAGGCAATGAGAGGCTCCCTCTCTGCAGGTTCACGGCATCCCTCAATGTGACCCTGCAAAGAGATGTTGTTCTCGCTCGCAGAGCAGGCATCTGTGCTCGTGGGATCGTGGGAATGCGTTGGAAGCCTGCAGTTCCGGGAAGACGGGTGGCGGGTGGGGGGGGGGGGCTTCTAGGAAAACAGCCCAGCCGAGGGCCCTGAGCTTTACACCCTTCCCTTAAAGAGCGAGCTCCAACATACCCCCTCGCCATGTTTCTGGGGTGGGTTGTTACTCGCCGGGGTTCAGGGAAGAAAATGACAGGTGAGTGTGTTACCTTATGGGGCAAAGGACCTCTGAAGACGTGATTCGGTGAGGGGTCTTGCTGGGCAAAGGTGACTGTCGATTCCCCGCCTGACCTCAATGTCCCCGCAAGCGTTCTTCTCGGAGGGAGGCGGGAAGGTCAAGGTCAGAGATCAAGCCTTCCGCCGAAGCATCTCAGGCGGATGGCCCTGGATCAGCGGAGACCATCAAGGACCTTAGGGAGAAGTTCCCCGTGGAACAGGACCGGGATGTCCATCCACACCGAGCCAGGGCGGACGTGGCCAGGCAGACGTGAGCTGCCCGTGGGGGGCGGGGCGGGGGGGCGGGGAGAGGGATGCAGATGAGAATGCGGGGTGTGCGGGGGGGGGGGGGGGGGGGG
>PVKU01014921.1:0-20544 GCA_004027475.1 Anoura caudifer | reverse complement strand
CCCTTTAAGACATCAGAAAAATGCAGAAAAGCCACGATAATTGCAACCATGAAAACAACAGCAACAGCTGAGTTTCCCATATCAGCAGTCTTTGCTGTCTCCCTGCCCTGCACTGAGGCCTTAATATGCCACAATGGAGAACGTCACCATTTCTACCATCAGAATTACAAGCTTGAATCCGGCATTTTGGATCTGACATTTACCTGCTCTGACCTTGGAAAAATCTTTTCTCTCTGATCCTTTATTTCCCGAGAAATACAGTAAGTTATTAACCCATGAGATGAAATTGAATTAAAAAAGAAAATAATCAAAAAGCAAATCCTGTTATACAAGTACCTGGAAGTGTGTACCGAATTTCATGAACTCTATTGATTCTCAAAAGGGCCATAGTTTGTGCCTTCATTAATTTCATGTAGTGAAGTGAGATTGGGGTTTTATGATCACCCAGAGATGCCACACTGGGGAATCCATACAGGAAGCCCTGAGGCCACACTGTCCCATGTGGGGTCTGTGTGGACTGCAGCTGATATGGGGGATCAGAGAAGCTCCATTTATTTTTCACAAGCACCACCGGGGCAGGTCTGAGGTGTCTGGCCTGTGCATGGCACCCACGGGAGATAACTGGTGGTATAGCTACTGCCTTTGAAATGAGCACCAAGGCCAGGATAAAAGCTGCTGTTCATCCCAGTTTACACAGGAGGAAACTGAGGCCCATTAAGTGTATTATGTTCCTTTAATTGTAAAAATGTTCCATAATTTTAAGATTGATCCCAATTTGCATGGCCAAAGGTATGGGAAATCTAAATACTGACATCTCTTTTGCCTCCTGCAGGGCTTTGAGGATGAACAAATATCCATTCAACCTCTTACTACCTGGAGCACCTTCAAATGCTGCTGCAGGCAGCCAAGCCCAGACATTAGACCGTAAAAATGAGTGAACCCTAACAAGTAAGGCTTTTTATTCTATTACTAAATGTATGAACTTACAAAGTTCATGAAGTATGTTAATAATGCAGGTTCGTCTTTAAAGTATATAATATGTATCTATTACACTGTGTACAATAAAAGAAAATCCCAATGATTAGGTCATATTTGCCACTATTAAAAACAATTATTTCATAAATCAAAAATTACATCTCCTTTTAGGAGTCAAAGTGGGTGCCAATGCAATGTGTATTTTTGTTGTTTCACTGTCCTATTTGTTAAAGGAGAAGAGCCCAAAATCATGAGAGAATAGGTAACTTGGTGAGCATACATTTAACAACGTTTAACTAAAAACACATCAGTAGTACATACACTCCTACAAAATGTTCATCATGAATCCTCATGGAAATGCAACCAAAACGAGAGCATATACAAAATCAGGAAGAGCTAAAATTAATAAAAATTGAACATATCAAGTTTTGTTCAATTATGCATGTTCAATTATATATGTTCCGGCACGGTGGGGAAATGCAACCCTCATGCACTGAGTAAAAAGGTATAAAAGGCCCTAGCCAGTGTGGCTGAGTTGGTTGGAACATTATCCAAAATTGAAAGGTTGCAGCTTTGCCTCCTGGTCAGGGCACATAAGTTGGTTAGGAATGCAATCCCCAATCCAGGTAACATGTGATCCCTGGTCCGTGCAGGCAACCAATCAATGTTTCTCTCCTTCCCTGTCTGTAAAAGCAGTGAAATAAAATATCCTTGGGTGAGGACAAAAAAAGTAAATAAAGGTCCAAAGTGTGCATAAAGACACGATTACTTTAATATTATTTTGTCACATTCTACACAACATAAACATTAAACTTATGAACAGTTCTGCATTGAGAATATTGGTAAAAAAAAAATAAAGCCACCTTTTCCTCAGCAAGGTTCCTTCAGTATCATTATACTGAAAAAAAATAAAACATTTCCTAAAATCTATCCATTTACAATGAGAACTCTCCAATGTCAAAAAGTATAGATTTATCGGCAAAGGTTTCCTATATTCACTTCACACTCAAAGCCTTTAACCAGTGTGAAGTGTGTTTAAGGTGGTGATGACTATGAGGTAGGAGATTTCCCACACTTTAGGTCCACATAAAGCCTATCTGTAGTGTGAACTCTCTAATAACAGGAGAAAGGATAGAAGAAGCATTTCCCATATCCACTGTACTCATAAGGCCTTTTACCAGAGTGAAATCTCTGAATATAATGGAGCTTAGTACTACAAGAAAAAAATTTCTCATATTGCCTGCATACATGTCCTTTTTCCTATGCCAGCTCTCAGAAGATAACAAAAGAAATAACTAGAAAATAAGAGATTTCTTAAATTTCCTTAACTTATAAGACCTTAGTCATTGTGAACTCTGTGAGGACAATGACAGCCACGGCTCCTGGTAAAGGGTTTTCCACACTCACTGTAGGTACAAGGCCATTCTCCTGGATGGTAATAAAGGTTACTGATAAAAATTCTCATATTCCTTGCAGCCATAGGCCAATCAACTAACTGAATTCTCTAATGACAACGAAATAATGTTACAGATGTTTCCTAATATTCACTGCAATCATACGGCTTTTCTTTTGTGTGAACTCTGTGATACTAACAGAGGTGACAGCTACAGGTAAAGGATTTCCCACATTCACCACACTCATAAGGCCTTTCTCCAGTGTGAACTCTGTGATGGTAACGGAGGGCAGAACTACTGGTGAAAGATTTCCCACATTCACCGCACTCATAAGGCCTTTCTCCAGTATGAATTCTCTGATGATAATAGAGGGCAGAGCTACTGAAATAAGATTTCCCACATTCACTGCACTCATAAGGCCTTTCTCCAGTGTGAACTCTGTAATGTTTTCTGAGGTCAGAGCTACTGGTAAAAGATTTCCCACAATCACCACACTGAAAAGGCCTTTCACCAGTGTGAACTCTGTGATGTTTACGGAGGGCAGAATTACTAGTAAAAGATTTGCCACATACACCACACTCATAAGGCCTTTCTCCAGTATGAACTTTCCGATGATTATACAGGGCAGAGCTACTGATATACGATTTACCACATTCACTGCACTCATAAGGCCTTTCTCCAGTGTGAACTCTGTGATGTTTACGGAGGGCAGAACTATTGGTGAAAGATTTCCCACATTCACTGCACTCATAAGGCCTTTCACCTTTGTGAACTCTCTGATGATAACAGAGGGCAGAACTACTGGTAAAAGATTTCCCACATTCACCGCACTCATAAGGTCTTTCTCCAGTATGAACTCTGTGATGTTTACGGAGGTCAGAGCTCCAGGTAAAAGATTTCCCACATACACGGCACTCATAAGGCCTTTCTCCAGTGTGAACTCTCTGATGATAAAGGAGGTCAGAGCTACTGGTAAAACATTTCCCACATGCACCACATTCATAAGGCCTTTCTCCAGTGTGAACTCTCTGGTGTTTGTGGAGGGCAGAGCTACTGGTAAAAGATTTCCCACATTCACTGCACTCATAAGGCCTTTCTCCAGTGTGAACTCTGTGATGTTTCCGAAGGGCAGAGCCACTAGTAAAAGATTTCCTACATTCACTGCACTCATATGGCTTTTCTCCTGTGTGAACTTTCTGATGATAACGAAGACCTGAGATTCCTAGAAAACATTTTTCACATTCATGGCACGCGTAACATCGTCTTCTAGTTTGGACAGCTTGGTCTGGAAGAGGTGAGTGTTTGCAGCCAATGGATTTCTTGTATTCTTTTCTAGTGTGATAAATTTTTCTCCTTTGAAAATCCTCCCAAGATGTTGACATTTCATTTGCTCTTTCCTTGGTGTTAGTAGCCTGTTGTTGGATATTTCCTGAGTTGGTAAAAACGTTCTGCTCAAGCTCCTGCAAGGTAAAAGGCTTTTCAGACACATTGAAATTGCAGCCCTTCACAAGTGAGGCCCTGTCCACTCCTTGTACAAAAGACTTCTGCCTCAAGTGCTGCTCCTGGTGCTGGTGATGCTTTACAATAAAACAAAATTGTTTTGCACATGCCCCACACCTCAGCAGTTTCTGTCTCTGTTGAGTTCCCTGCTGGTCAATCAAGAGGAAAATTTCTCTCAAGACACACCCACAACTGTCACAGGGGTGGCTCTTCTTGGAAGACAAAGCTGCCTTGGGATCCTGTGCCTGTGACACTCTTACAGAAAGGTTCTGGTCAGTGGGAGCCTCCACATCCGCTGCGCCACAGCAGCAACCTGAACAAAAACAAACACTGGTGAATTTGAAGTTGACTTAGTAGAAAAAAATATTCACAACACAATGTCCCTTCTGCAAAGTTAGACATGATTCTATGGGCTGATTTTCAAGACAAAGGCTTAGACTCTGTGGTAATGGCTGTTATCATTGGTTGTCCCAAAAGGTCAGTAAATGATGGAGACCTCACCAAAAAAAAACACAAGCATTGCATGAAAAACAAAGAAGAGAGGTAGGGCCTACTAGCTGTTCCTCCACGAATGGTTTCCTGAAAGACCTTTTCTTCTGGTGATGAGAGTCTGTGTAGAAGAACTTGAATGTGCCCAATCACATAAAAATCAATTGTATCACAGCACATGATGTTCAAAGTCAAAGTAAGAATACATGAACCCTGACTGATGTTACTTGTTTGGTTGGAGCATTGACCTGTAAACTAAAAGTCTGCAGGTTTGATTCCTGGTCAGGGCACATACCTAGGCTGTGGGGTCAATCCCCATCACCAGTCACGGTGCATGAGAGAGGCAACCAAGTGATGTTTCTCTCTCACATCTCTCTCTGTACAGCTTTTCTTCCTTTTTCTAAAATCAATAAACATATCCATGGGTGATGATTTAAAAAAATAATACTCAAAAACAGAAGAATATGTGCACACTGTGAGGCTCTGCAGACATGGATCAAATTTGGAGGGTGGTAATGAGAGATGTGTGAACGAAATGGTTAAGGTAAAGGGTTTAGAAAAATGGGGATTATTCATAGGCTGTGTATCCTAGGAGGAATGATAACTATTAGAACTGAGTAGTTGGAAAAGTATCAACAATAAGGACAAGAAGATTAAGCTGTGGTAGATTAAGTAGATTAAGAATGATAACAATATACTGTTAAATAAATGGGTTCCTAGTTATAACTTTAATAAAGCTCTGGCGTCAAGCCCTCACCAATTGCCATTCATCACGTCAGTACCCCTTCTGAGCCCACACAGCCATGCATGGACTCATGCTCCTCCTATGACTCTGAAAACACTCTCCCCTTAACTCTCAGTTGAGCCATTCATGGGACTCAGAACAAGAAATCCTAAGAGAGAAACTGAAGAGGTGGATGGTAAGCAACTATAATAGAACAAGACATCACAAAACTGACCCAGCAAAAAGGTCTTTGTGAGTGACATCAGCAAAATAGCAGAATACAAGAGAGGGGAATTTCTCCACATTCCACAAGCAAGTACACAGCTATGCATGAACAAAAACAGTCTTGGAGGAAGGGAGTAAGACTTTCATTAAGGCAAACAGCTAAGTAGAAAAGCCAAAAATGGAGAACTACTCAGAAATATTGAATAAAAAGACTGGCTGAGCAAAACTATGTGTAGATGACAAGGGTCAAAGTTACCTCTGTCAGCCATCATGCAAAGCCTAAGAAACTTTGTCCACAGGCATCCCTGGAACATTGAAAGAAAAATGTGAGAAAAGGAAAAAATAGGTAAAAAGCTTAAAAAAATATATCCTGAAGACTGACTTCCCAAATATGAGAAGACATGAGAATAACCATGACTGTGTTTTCTCAATGGTCCCTGTACAATTTAGTAGAAGTGGGACCTCACCAAGACACATCGTATTAAAAATGTCAAAAATGCAATGCAAAAACATTTTTGAAAGCACAAAAAGAACAGAAACATTTCTCACAGAAACAATGCACCCATAATGCTATAAAGTAAATATCCCCGAGAAAATGTTGAAGACTAGAGGACAATCATATGATATATTGAAAACAGTAAATGAAATGAAATCTTCAAACCAACAGTATTTACTGAGAAAAACTGTTCTTCAGAAATAAGAAAGACATTCCCAAACAAAAGCTGAGGAGATCATTGTCACTCAACATAACTCATTAAAATTCCAAAAGAAGTGGGCTAGGTTGGAGTAAAAGACAGAAAACTGTACAAGAATAACAATTAAAATAAAATTTAAAAAAATAAAATAAAATTCCAAAAGAAGTTCTTCAAGTTGAAATGAAAGAATACTTAACAGAAACATGAATACATAAAAGATATATAAAACTCACTGCTAAATCTGATAATGGAATCAAGTTTACAATATTTCAATACTGCATTGGTGGAATGCATATTACTAAACACTACTGTAAATGTGAAAAATTAAGACTAGTACAAACAACAAAGCTAATGTTTTATACATTAATAGATATACAATAAAAAAAGATGTGGATTGTGATATCAAAAACATAAAGGGGTGGTGTGGTGAAGAGTGAAAGGGTAGAATATTTGTACACAGAAGTTGGCATCAAGAGAAAATAGTGTTGAATAAATTACCTATTTTATCTAAGTATTTTGGAAACCACAAGCAAATACCTATGTAAAAGATACACAAAAGACAAGGAAATTTAAGCGTACCATTAAAGAAAATTATGAAATCACAAGGGAAAACAGTGACATAGAAAGAACAAAAACAAACTACAAAAAAGCCAGAATCCAACAATAAAGTAGCAGTAGTTGGCTCTACAATACATTGTCCAAGAAAAAGACAGAGTGACTGAAGAGATTAAAGACGAACAAACAAACAAATCATAAGACACAATATATGCTGCCTATAGGAGACACCTAAATGTTTATGGACACAAATAGCCTGAAAACAAATACAGGGAAACATATTCCTTGGACATAAAACCAAAAGACAGAAGGAGCAGCTAAAATTCTATCCAACAAAGACAATCTCAAATATTGTCACAAATGATAAAGGTCATCACAGAATGGTAAAGGAGTCAATTCATGAAGAGGACAACAATGTTAAGTATTAAGCATCCAATAGCATATATTAATTATATTAAGCAAATCATAACAGAGCTGAAGGCATATGAAAGAAGCCCATTATTAGTTCAGTAGTAGTGAATTTCAATATTCCCCTTTCAACAAAAACTAGATCGCCCACTTAAAAGCACTAAGGAATCACTGAAGCTTGACTGCACTTTAGAAAAAATAGAACTCATAAATTTATACAGAACATTCCAACCAAATTCAGCAGAAGATGCACTTTTGTCAAGGGCACATGAAACATTCTCTAGGTAGATCTTACGTTAGATCCAAAAGCAAGTCCCAAACATTCAGAATAAATCACTTCATATGTCTTATCTTATCACAGTGATAGAACACAAGTGTTTCTTAACACTAATCAATTTTAGTGTTAAGAAAGATGAATATTCACAAATAAGATGAAATTAAACACAACACCCCTGAACAACCACAGCATCAAAGAAAAAAATGACAGATAACTCAAAACACATCTAGAGGCAAAAGGAAATAAAAGCACAACAACCAAAGCTTACGTACGTGGAGCAGAAAATGCAATGCTAACAGCACATTTCATAGTGATAAATGCCCACCTTAAGACAAAAGATCTCAAATAAACAGCCTAAACTTGCACCTCAGGAACCTAGAAAAATATGAAGATACTAAATCCAAAGTTAGTAAAGGAGAAAAACAATAAATATTAGTAAAGTCATACACGAAATAAAGACAAGAAAAACAAAAACAAAAGAATATCATAATTAAGAGCTGTTTTTGGAAGATATACAAAATTGACAAATCTTTAGCTACACTAAACAAAAGAAACAAGAATCAAATGTATTTAAAAAGAAATGAGGCTTCCAGCCAATATGGAGGCATAGGTAGGCATGTTTCACTTCCACACACAACAAAATGAAGCATAAAAACAAATTAAAAAAAAAAAAAAAGAACTGCCAGAAAATCGTACTGTATGGAAGCCAGACAACCAAGGTGTTAAGAAAGAAACAGTCATCCAGACTGGTAGGAGGGGTGGAGACTCGCAGCCGGAATGGAGAGGATGCACTGCAAGACAGCAGCTGGCAGACCAGGTGGTCCACATTCACACGGAGATAAGCCAGGAGGAACAACTGGGGAGCCAGACCTACTGTGCAACCCAGGGTTCCAGTGTCAGGGAAAAAAATTTCAAAACCTCTGGCTATGAAAAGCCATAAGGGGGTTGTGGTGGTAGGAAAAACTGTCAGTCTCACAAGAGAGTCCATTGGAGGGGCAAATATGGTCCCAGAACGTACACAACCCACCCACCCAGAAACCAGCACCTGAAGGGCACAACTCACTTGTGGGTAGCAGTGGAATTGACCGAAAGTGAAGTGAGATTTGAGCAAGCATGCTGTTCCTCTCTCATCCCTCCCCCACATACAGCCCCATAACATAGTCAAGCAGGTTCCCTGGCCCTGGCGAATACCTAAGACTCTGTACCTTACAACATGACAGGAGCACAGAGACAAAGACATATGATCCAAATGAAAGCATAGATCACAACTCCAGAAAAAGAAGTAAGTGAGGAGGAGATACTCAACCTATAGATGCAGAGTTCAAAACACTGATAATCAGGATGCTCAGAGAGATAATTGAGTACAGGCACAAAACAAAGATTGAAGGCTATACAAAGTGAAATAAAAAAAAATATACAGGGGATGAACAGTGAAGGGAAGGAAACCAGGACTCAGATCAATGATTTGGAATGAGGAGGAAGAAATAAACATTCAACTAGAACAGAACAAAGAAACAAGAATTCAAAAAAAATTAGGAGAGGCTTAGGAACCTCTGGGACAACTTGAAAGTTCCAACATCTGAATCATAGGGGTGCTAGGAGGAGAAGAGGAAGAGCAATAAATTGAACAATCTCTTGAAAAATTAATGAAGGAAAACTTCCCAGTCTGGTGAAGGAAATAGACATACAAGTCCAGGAAACTCAGAGAGTCCCACAAAAGTTGGACCCAAGAAGGAACACACCAAGACACACCATAATTAAATTACCTAAGATTAAATATAAAGAGAGAATCTTAAAAGCAGCAAGAAGAAAGGGGTTACCTATAAAGGAGTGCCCATAAGACTATCAAATGATTTCTCAAAAGAAACCTTATAGACAAGAAGGGGCTGGAAAGAAGTATTCAAAGTCATGAAAGGCAAGGACCTACATCCAAGATTACTCTATCCAGCAAAGCTATCATTTAGAATGGAAAGCCAGATAAAGTGCTTCCCAGATAAGGTCAAGTGAAAGGAGTTCATCATCACCAAGCCCTTATTACATGATATGTTAAAGGGACTTATCTAAGAAAAAGAAGAAGATCAAAACTATGAACAGTAAAATGACAACAAAGTCACAACTATCAACAACTGAACCTAAAAAACCCCAAAACCTAAGCAAACAACTAGAACAGGAACACAATCACAGAAATGTAGATCACAAGCAGGGAAATTATTGGGAAGGGGGAGAATGTAGGAAATGATGAAGGGAATAAGAAATATCATTGGTAGGTACAAAATAGGAGGAGGTAAGGAACAGTATAGGAAATGGAGAAGCCAAAGAACTTATATGTATGACCCATGGAAATGAACTAAGGGAGGGAAATACTGGAGGAAATGGGGGTACAGGGTAGAGCGGGATAAAGGGGAGAAAAAATGGGACAACTGTAATAGCACAATCAATAAAATATACAAAAAAAGAAAAGAGAAAAAGAAATAAGCCCTGGCTGGTGTGGCTCAGTGTATTGAGTGCTGGCCTCTGAAGCAGAGGGTGGCAGGTTTGCATGCCTGAGTGGAAGGCCACGTCTCCAGTTGGGGGCATGTGAGAGGTGACCACACATTGGTGTTTCTCTCCTGTTTCTCCCTCCCTTACCCTCTCTAATGATAAATAAATAAAATCTTTAAGGAAAAGAAAAGAAATGAATGATGAGACATTACACCTGATACTACAAAGCACAAAGCAACATAAGGGATATTTTCAGGTGGCATGACCCAAGATACAGAACATTGTCAACATTCCACTATAAATATCTGAAATTATAAACAGATTCAATAAAAATACAGGATACAGAAGAAACACTCCAACATTGGTTCCATGTTTATAGCCTAACAATAAAAGCTTTGCAGAGAAATTAAGGAATCAAATTCACAACAGCATCAGAACCAATAAAAGACTAAGGAATAAATTCTGTAAAGGAGGTGAAAGGCCTGTACATCACACCCTCTAAAACAGTGATGAGCCCTGGCTGGTGTACCTCAGTGGACTGAGCGCCAGCCTGAGAACCAAAGGGTCACGGATTTCATTCACAATCAGGGCACGTAGCTGGGTTGCAGACTGGGTCCCTGGTGCGGGGCACAGGAGGGGAAACCACACACTGATGTTTCTCTCCTTTCTTTCTCCTGAGCTTTCCCTCTCAAGAAAAATAAATAAATAAAAATTTTTAAAAAAAGACAATGATGAAAGAAGTTCAAGAAAACATAAATAACAGAAAGACATCCTGTGTTCATAGATTTCAAAACTTAATATTGTTAACATGCCTATAATACCCAAAGCAATCTACAGATTAAATGCAATCCCCATCATAATTCCAACAGCATTTCACACAAAATTTAAAAAAAAAAAACAATTGTCAAATATAGAAAACCTGAAAAGATCTCAAAGAACAAAAGCAATCTGGACACCACTAATAAAATTTGATCCAAAATAATAAGAAAATTAAATGTAAGTCCTGAAATCCTAAAACTACTTCAAGATAACATAAGAAAAAGCTTTAGAGATTTGTATTGGAAATAATTTCCCTGATGTGACACCAACTACCAGGCAAAAAGCAAAAATAAACAATCATAACTACAAAAAACAAACACTCTTCTGCACAACAGAGTGATTAACAAAATGAAAATGACAGCTACGGGATGGGAACAAATACTTAGAAAACATGTAAAGGTATCCCTCTGAGATATTGTTGGCTCAGTTCAGAGCACCACTGTAAAGCAAGTATTTCCACATAGGAAAAAAGTCACAGAGATTTTTTATTTCCCAGTGAATACAGAGGTTATGTTTACATTACAGTGCAGTCTCTTAACACAATGGCCTTGTCTAAAAAAAAAAACCCTACATAACTGAATTAAAAATAGTTTATTGCTGAAAATTGCTAACCAGTATCTCAGCCTGCTATTACAATGGCAGCAGTACATTTGCTCACTGAAGTGTTGCCTAAAATATTGAATTTGTAAAAAACACAATATCTGCGAAGTACAATAAAGCAAAGTGGAAAAAGACATGCACCTGAATTGGATGAGAAATTTATCAAATATACAAGGTGTAATGTTGGCGGGGAAGACAAAGGAGGCTGTGCCAGTTCCCACGCGAAGAAGCCAAAACCTGAAGCCAAACTTCCCCCAAAAGTCACATAACACCTCACCCTACCTTTATCACCACTTACTCACCAATCCCCAATCTCCACACGACCCTCACCTGCATTGTTTTCCTACAAAACTCCTTCCCAAGAACAAAGGGATGCGACTTCCCTGGCCCGTGTCCTACCAGACTAGGGAACTTCGCCAGGAAGCGCTCCCAATAAATTTCTGCTTGCCTGACTTGTGGCTCTCTCTCGTTCTTCCTCGCGAATACCTTACATTTGGTGCCGAAACCCGGGAGGAGTATGATGCCCACTGGGGCCACTCCGACCCCATCTTCTGAGGAATCCAGATCAGATCTCCGGCTATCCACCCACCTCGGCGAACCGTAAGTAAACCCAACTCCCCCTGTTCCTTGGCCTGTGACTGACACCGGGAATCCCTGTCAGTAGTCACAGCTGTGCCAGGGATGTCTCTTCTCCCCTCTGCTGGGAGCCGCTCCGCTGGGAGCCGCTGCCGGGTGCCTGTAGCCTGCGGAGACGTCCTGGGCTTCAGCACCCTTTTTCTCCTAATCAGTGGCTAGAACTGGAGTTAAGGGACGCCTTTTCTCCTTTCTGGCCATTCCGGGCCAAGAGACATGGGAGGGCAGGAGTCCAAATTAGACCCCAAAACACCTTTAGGGTGCCTCTGTAAAAATCTCTCAACCATTGATTGACCCGGCATTAAAGAGAAAGCAACTGGTTTTTCTCTCTACTGTGGCCTGGCCCCAGTACCCACTGGATAACTGGGAAACCTGGCCTCCTGATGGGACTTTTGATTTTAATATCCTCACTGATTTACAGAATTATCGCCAGAGGGTTGGGAAATGGTGGGAAATCCCCTATCTCCAAAGTTTTTGGGCTTTGCGCTTCCATTCGGACCTCTGCACTATGTGTTACACTGCTCAGGTTCTCCTGGCCAGAGGGGCACAAGAAGTTCCACGTCCCTCTAAACCTTCTGCCCCTGATCAATTTTCTCCCCAATCTTTCGTCCTTTGCTGAAATCCCCAAAGAACTTTCTTCCCTACCGCTCCTCCTCCCTACCCGGCTGCCTCTCTGGCTCCCTCTCCGGCTCCCTCTCCGAGTAACCTGATCCCTCTGCCTTGCGAGGACACGCCCTCTCCTTGAAACCTGACCCTATTGCCTACCAATGACACTCCCTCTCCGAGTAACCCCGCCCTCTGCCTCCTCTGTCTCCCTACAACCCCCCTCCTCAGGACGCTCACCCCTCCCCAGTCAGTGCTCATACACGATCCCACACCAGGACCAACCCCCCTACTTTGCCCACTCCGGGAGGTTGCAGGGTGGAGAGAGTAGTTGGAGTCCATGTGCCATTCTCTCTCTCTGATCTCTCTTCTATTGAAAAGCATTTAGGTCCCTATTCCACTAACTGTCTTCATTAAAGAATTCCAATACCTGGTGCAGGCCTATGATCTCACCAGGCATGACTTACATGTCATCCGTACCTCAACCCTAACCCCCGATGAGCGGGACCGCATCCGGGCGGCCGCTAGGGCCCATGCTGACCAGGTATAACACCAACCCCTAAATGCCGGTTGGAGCCAATGCCCTCCCAGACATAGACCCCAATTGGGACTATCAGGCAGGTCAGGCTGGTAGAAGGCATCGCGACCAGATGGTTGAATGCATTCTCGCGGGTATGCAGCAAACTGCCAAGAAAACTGTAAATTATGACAAACTGAGAAGTCATCCAGGGGCCAGAGGAGAATTCGGCTCTATTCCTTAATCGCCTCACTGATGCCATGATTCTCCATACTTGGTTAGATCCTACCTCCAACGTAGGAGCAACAGTTCTGGCCACTCATTTTATCTCTCAGTCCGACCCAGACATTAGGAGAAAGCTTAGGAAAGCAGAGGATGGACCCCAGATCCCCATCCAAGACCTAGTAAATATGGCCTTTAAAGTTTTCAATAAGAGAGAAAAGGCTGAGGCCACTCACCAGATGCGCATACAGCAGAAAATAGCCTTACAGACCCAGGCTATTGTAGTAGCCCTGAGGCCGGCTGAGCAGGTGAAAAAAAGCGCTCAAAGCACCAAACCTAAGTCCAGGCCACCGAAAGGGACCCCCCCCCAGGAGCCTGCTTCAAATGAGGTAAGGAGGGACATTGGGCCCACCAGTGCCCATGCCCATGGCCGCCAACTAGCCGTGTCCTGACTGCAAGCAGTTTGGCCATTGGAGGGACACCTGTCCTCTCAGGGGCTCATCCTCAGCGCCTCCATGTGGGGGATCAGCTACCCAGAATGAGGGCTTGCTGAGCCCAGGGGTCCTGGCCCTGGAACTCCTTGGCCTCATGGACGACTGACATGGCCCAGACTCAAAGACCCCTATCACCCTCGCCGAGCCCAGGGTAACGCTGAAGGTAGTGGGTAAGTCCATCTCTTTCCTTGTGGACACGGGGGCTACCTACTCTGTTTTGCCATCACACTCTGGCCCTCTCGCACGTTCCCAGGTCTTGGTCATGGGGATAGATGGGAGCCCATCCTGCCCTCTCCGCACCCTTCCCCTGAACTGCAGCCTTGATAACATTCCTTTTACTCACTCCTTAGTTATACCCTCTGCCCTGTTCCTCTCTTCAGGAGAGACATTTTACAACTCCTTGGGGCATCATTACAGATAAACACGACTGTAGAAAATAGCCTTACAGACCCAGACTATCGTAGCAGCCCTGAGGCCGGCTGAGCAGGTGAAAAAAAGTGCTCCTCCTTCCTCTGCTTGAAAACTCCACCCTGCCTACCACACCACCCATCTCCACAGACCTTGTCAATCCCCTCGTATGGGATACCTCAACTCTGGTTACAGCCAATCACCACCCTCCTGTTATTGTTTGCCT
Organism: Anoura caudifer; assembly: GCA_004027475.1. Lineage (NCBI taxonomy): Eukaryota > Metazoa > Chordata > Mammalia > Chiroptera > Phyllostomidae > Anoura > Anoura caudifer. Next base: position 6,299 of record PVKU01014921.1, on the reverse strand, counting down.
AAAGGATCCTACTTCCTTTCCTTCTTGACCTCAGTTTCCAATTTCAGAAACTCACCGCAGGGGCCTTAAACCTATCATCCCTCGCCTTCTAGGACAGGGCCTCCTCATACCTATCAACTCTCCCTGCAATACTCCTACCCTTCCTGTCCGAAAGCTGTCGGGAGCATATCGCCTCGTCCAAGATCTCAGGCTTATTAATGAGGCAGTTATTCCCCTCCACCCGGTTGTACCTAACCCATAGACCCTCCTATCCCACATCCGCCAAATACCACCCACTTCTCAGTCCTCGATCTCAAAGACACTTTTTTTTACCATTCCTCTCCACCCTGACTCATACTTCCTATTTGCCTTTACCTGGACGGACCCCAGCACTAATATGTCACAACAGCTAACTTGGACTGTCCTTCCCCAGGGATCCAGAGATAGTCCCCATCTCTTCGGACAGGCCCTGGCTCATTACCTAGCAGTCTGTGAACTAGATAACAGCACCATCCTGCAGTAGGTAGATGACATTCTCTGCAGCCCCTCTCTGGAAGACTCCCGGCAGCACACGGTCACTCTACTTAATTTCCTTGCTGCAAAAGGTTACCAAGTTTCCCCTTCTAAAGCTCAACTATCCACCTCAACTGTTACTTACCTGGGTCTGTCCCTCACTCCTACCACGCGGAGTCTCACAGCAGACCGCACCCACCTTCTTCGCAGCCTTCAATCCCCCACTGATGGAGACCAAATTCTATCCTTCCTAGGATTAGCAGGGTTTTTGGACATTGGGTTCCCAATTTTGCCCTTCTAGCTAAACCTCTCTACGAAGCCACTAAAGAAACCCCAATAGGACCCCTCACTTCCCCCAATGAAGTGCGGAAGGCTTTCACAGCTCTGTGAGATGCCCTCCTAAAGGCCCCCCCTTTGAGCTTGCCTAACCCTAAGCGTCCTTTCCATCTCTTCACTGATGAGCGGCGCGGAATAGCGGTAGGTATCCTGGCCCAGCCTGTTGGCCCCACCTATCGCCCAGTAGCCTACCTCTCCAAACAACTTGATTCAACTGTCAGAAGCTGGCAGCCCTGTCTCCGAGCTTTGCAGCTGAACTAGCCAAAGAAGCTATCAAACTCACTCTCTGCCAGCCAATAACAGTATTCTCGCCACACCGGCTCACTGACTTACTAATTCATAAGTCTCTGTCCTTGATGGGTCCCTCTCACATCCAGGAACTTCACCTTCTATTCGTAGAAAACCCCCCTCTTTCCCTCTGCCTCCCCGCCCCTTAACCCAGCTACTCTCCTGCCAGTCCCCACAACTGACTCTGAACCCACCCACTCATGTCCTGAAATACTTGACTTTCTCAGCCAACCTTGGGAAGGCCTGTCAGACTCTCCTCATCCTAATTCAGATCTAACTCTGTTTGTTGACGGCAGTTCAGTTCTGGGGCCAGATGGGTGATGAAAAGCTGCTTATGCAGTAGTCACCCTCACCTCTATGCTAGAGGCTCGCTGACTCCCTGAAGGTACCACCTCCCAGAAGGCTGAACTCATTGCTCTCACAAGAGCTCTCACACTTGCAAAAGGCAAACGTGTAACCATCTACACAGATTCCAAATATGCTTTCTTAATCATCCACAGCCACTCGGCCCTGTGGAAAGAGCAAGGCTTCCTCACTACCAAAGGTTCTCCTATTGTTAATGCTTCCCTCATCTAAGCTCCTTGAAGCCTTGCAGCTCCCTACAGAAGTAGCTGTAGTTCATTGCAAGGGACACAAGACCTCCCGGATCCCATTACCTGGGGTAATGCTTGGGCCAACACAACGGCACGCGAACTCACTATGGGCACTTCTCCTCCTATACTTTTCCTTTCCACTCCCCTAAAACCCTCCTACACCCCTCAAGAGCATTCCTCCCTTCTCAGCAGGGGAGGTCAGCTGGGTGACCACAGCTGGATTTTCATGCATGGTAAGCTGGCAATTCCACAGCAATAGGCGACCACCCTCCTCTCTGAAATCCACCAGTCATTACATATTGGACCAAAAGCTCTATTCAGGTTTCTAGACCCTATGTTCTCTTTCCCCGGCCTCCTCCAGGCTATCAAGCAGATACATGCCAAGTGCTCAGTCTGCTCCAAGACCTCCTCCCAGGGAGGCCTCCGTCCTGGCTTTCCAACTCACCAGATGAAAGGATACCTCCTGGGGCCAAGACTGGCAAATTGACTTTACTCACATGCCTCCTCACAAAAAATACTGTTGCCTCTTAACTTTCATTGACACCTTTTCAGACTGGATAGAAGCTTACCCCACCACTCGTGAGACGGCCAACACAGCCGCTGCCCTTCTCATCGAGCATATCATACCACGCTTCGGACTGCCAGCCTCCATCCAGTCAGACAACGGGCCAGCTTTCACATCTCAGATCACCCAGCACATCTCTGCCTCCTTGGGGATCACCTGGAAACTCCACGTATCCTACCATCTACAATCATCGGGTAAAGTTGAAAGAGCTAATGGCATTCTCAAAACTCACTTAACCAAACTCTCCATAGAAACTAAAAATTCTTGGCCTACCCTCCCCCCCTGGCCTTGGCCAGGGTTGGGGCCACCCCCCGGGAGCCTTCAGGCTTAAGCCCTTTTGAACTGCTTTATGGTAGACCATTCTTAATCAATAACAACTTACCAGTCTCTCCTCCTCCACTGGCTTCCTACTTCCTGTCCCTCCTGAGACATCTCCTGAGAGCACACTGACCAAACCCTCCCGCCAGCAGGAGGACCAGACGAAGCCCACCCCAAAGTTCCTCTCCAGCCAGGAGAACGGGTTCTGCTCAAAGAACTCTGACCAGAGTCACTCCAACCCAAGTGGACTGGACCATATACGGTAATACTGACCACCCCACAGCGGCTAAGCTCCTGGACTCCCCTTCCTGGATCAATGTCTCCTGCCTCAAATTGGCTCCGGCCACCAATGAATGGAAGGTGGAGCTCCTGGGAGACACTCACATTCGCCTCACCCGCAACCCTGCCAGTTTGCAGCCTATACCTCCCTCTGTTTCTCCTCCTACTCCTACTGAACCCAGTCTCCCAAGCCAACCTGCGAACTAAACTAAAAAAACAGTATCTGTGGAGATTCCATGCCCAGGAATCTTATTCATGGAATGGCAAAACTACTACTCACTATATAGCCCAAGCTGATTGCCCGGTAACCGGCTGCTCCAAACCTATCAACCTTAATGCCTCCAACGACCTGATGGGCAGTCTTAAAGGCACATCTCCTTATCACCCACAACATGCCATGAGCTTCCTTTATGACCAGACTGAAGAAAGCTACAGGTGGTGGCCTGACACGTATGAGAGGTGTCCATACATTACCTGTAAAATCTATAGATGGCATAAAAACCACCCATGGAAACTCACCATTACAGACCCCTGGCATATCAGATGAGAAAAAGGCGTCAAAGCTAAAATATGTAAATCTATTATCAACGCCTATCCGTCGGGCTCCCTCACCATTTTTAGGTCTTATACTCAGGCTTCAACCATGGCAGCCGACCTGATCAATCTTACGAATGACATCCTAACGCAAGAAGAATTTCTTGAAACTCACCTGGCCCCCTGGGGAAAAAAGACCCCTTCTCATCAGGCTAAAACTCATCAGGTAAGGAATAAGACTTTAATCAGATTGATATTGGAAATCTAACTGACTGCTTCCTTTGTGCATTTTTAGATCACTCTCCCATCACTGCTGTCCCCATATACTCTGTCCTTAATACCTTAACCTCCCCTATCTCCTTCTTGTATGATGTCCAGCTGTTCCAGGAACTTTCCTCAGAGACACCTCAAGTCTGTTACACCAGCAACCCTGCACCAGCTACCTCAACCTGTAACCAGACGGTAACGGTGTCCGGTACACTTACCAGCCCAACAGGTGCTTTCTTTTGGTGCAATGGCTCTTTAGTCAGAACCATCAACTCTTCATCCAGTTTACCTTGTATTTCTGTGGCCCTGGCCCCACAGTTAATGCACTGTGGTGAGGGAGAACTTTTCAGCAAGCTAACTAGACCTAAGACGAAGCGGGCAGCCTTCCTCCCCATCCTGGTAGGACTGACCTTTGGTACCACCCTGGTACCCACAGGTGTCGGTGGAGCCCGTCTGGCTCACAGCCTCTGGGCGACTAATCAGCTCAGAGCTGACCTAGAACAGGCTCTTAGTGTCTCGGCTGCCCCACTAGCTTCTCTCCAAAGACAGGTAACCTCACTGGCCCAAGTTGCCCTACAAAATAGAGGAGCCTTAGACCTCCTCACAGCCAAGAAGGGAGGGACATGTCTTTTCCTGCAGGAGCAGTGCTGCTTCTACGTCAATGAGAGCGGACTAGTAGAAGAAAATATCAGCACCCTGCAAAATCTGCGAGATAAGCTCCATGGAGAAGTCTCTAACCCTGAAACACTGAACCTCTGGTGGAAGTCCCTTCTCTTCACATGGTTAGCCCCAATCCTAGGCCCCCTCTTTGTCATTTGTATATTACTAATGCTTGCTCCTTGCTTCCTTAATTTTTTACAGAAACGCATCCGTGAAATTTCTCACGTCACAGTAAACCAAATGCTCCTCCATCCCTATTCCCCCTTGCCAACTGACCCTCCGGCCTCTGAACCCCCATCTCCTCACCGCCCATAAGTCAGCAGGAAGTAGCCAGATGATATCACTTCACCCTTTATCCTATCAAAGAGGTCGGAATGTAAGGTTGGCGGGGAAGACAAAGGAGGCTGTGCCAGTTCCCACGTGAAGAAGCCAAAACCTAAAGCCGAACTTCCCTCAAAAGTCACGTAACACCTCACCCTACCTTTATCACCCCTTACTCACCAATCCCCAATCTCCACATGACCCTCACTGGCGTTGTTTTCCCACAAAACTCCTTCCCAAGAACAAAGGGATGCGACTTCCCTGGTCCGCATCCTGCTGGACTAAGGAACATCGCCCGGAAGCGCTCCCAATAAACTTTTGCTTGCCGGACTTGTGGCTCATTCTCGTTCTTCCTCAGCGAATACCTTACACAAGGTATTCAAATACTCATTAGCCCACCCTGGCCCGTAGCTCATTGGTTAGGGCAATCATTCTGATACTCAAAGGTTCAGAGGCCCATCCTCGGTCAGAACACACAAGAATCAATCATAAATAAGTAGAACAACAAATCAATGTTTCTCTGTCTCTTCAAAAAGTGATAAATACAAATTAAAACAACAACAACAACAACAACAACAACAAAACCCTAATCATTAGCCCCAAAGCATGGTGAAAAGTACGACTAATATTGTAGACATTGTTGCAAAAAGTATGTACAAATGACCGACAGGAATATAAAAAACGCATTTCCTCATTAATCAAGATGGAATCCGCTTCCCTGCAAGACCACCAACCACAAATGCCTTCCTATGAGGGTTCTGCAGAGGAGGTATTGGGGCTGCAGGGAGAGAAGAGGGCGGCCTGCCAAGTCCAGGATCTGCCTAGAAAACAGTGAAACAAGCAGTACCCACAGTCCATGTGAGGACCGAGCGCACCCTAGGGAACACAGCGCATGGGGGAAATGCAAACCCTACTCACGGTCACGGGGAGAGAGTGAGGGTCTTACCCAGCGAGGATATGAGAGCAAAATTCTCCAGCATCACATGGAGGTACAGGCGTCTCTCAGCTGCATTAAGGAGGCTCCATTCTGTCCTGGAGAAATACACAGCGACATCCTCAAAGGTCACCCTAACCTGTCAGAATTGATACAAATGAATCCGGGACACTCTGTCTCAGAGCCCGCAATCCTACTCTATACAAAGCTTCCCCACATTCAGCCTGCCCCCAGTTCAGACTGGACAACCCCTCTAAGTCCCAGTAAAGACTGGTGAATGCAGACACACCAAGGACCGCAGTTCCCGAGCCCTCCTGGCTCAGGCGCCTCTGCACCTGTTCACAGTGCGGGCCCTCCCCTGATCACCCTTTGATAACCCGCCAGACTCTTGCTGTCCCCGACCCCCCGCAAACGGGCTGCAAGGCTGCGTGGTGTGAGAGGGAGGGCCCGGGGGACGCAACTCACCTCAGCCAGGTGCCCCCCCACTGCCTCTGCCATTGGACTCTGTGGACGGTGAGGGGCGCGAGAGGCGCGCAAGGCGGGCGTCCCTGGTATAACCAGCTCCTGTCTCGGCCCTGGCACCTCGCTCCCCCGCAGCATCACCTGGCATCAAACATGCCGCGGTGACCATTACTTTCCCACCTTCTCCATTGGATTTTGAGATCCAAGATCCTGACTTAGTGATAACAGACACCGGGAGAAGAGGAAATGC